>QUSF01000078.1:195558-226875 GCA_003676055.1 Chloebia gouldiae
GCCGGTACCCGTGCCCGTGCCGGTGCCTGTCCCGGCGCCGGTACCCGCGCCTTTGCCCATGCCGGTTTCCGCCCGTTTCCGCCCGCACCGGAAGTGCCATCCCCGCGGTGCCGCTCGTGGCCGCTGGGCGGCGCCGCTTCCCGGAAGCAGCGTCCCGGAAGCGGCGGTGCAGGGGCGGGGCGAGCGGCAGCGACGCGCATGCGGAGCCGCGGCGGGGCCGCCCCGCCATGTCGCGGAGCGCGCAGCGGCGGCCGCGGCTGTGAGCACGGCGGGGCCCGGGGGTCCGGCTCGCAGGGACGCCCTGCCAGGTATGGTCCCGCCGCGCCCCGCCCTGCCCTGCCGGGACCCATGGGCGGAAACGGGAGGGCGGGGGCGGCCCCGGCGGGACGGGCGGGGTGCGGCGGGGAGGGCGTCGTCCTGTTCGTTCCCTTCCCCTCTATTCCTTTGTTATCTCTTCCTTTCTCATCTGTTTCTTATCCCTTTCTATCCTATCCTTTCCTTGTCCTTTTCCTTCTTCCCTTCCTTTTTCCTCTCCTGTTCCCCCTCCCATTCCGGGCGGGGCGACCTGGGGGAAGTTCCAGCTCCGTCCCGCGTGCGGTGCCGTCTCCGGCTTGACGCCGCTTGTGTTTTGGTTGTGTTTTGCTGTCGGGAGCTCTTGGTGTTTGTTGTCACTGCGGCCGCATCGCAGTCAGGGTGGTGTGTGCTGGAGGTAGCCGGGAAAGGGGGAGAGGAATTGAACCCTTCGCGGAATTATTTCCGTTGGAAAAGCTCTTAAAGATCAGTTGAGTCCAACGATTCCCCCAGCACTGCCTTATTCACCACAAACTCATGTACCCAAGTGCTTCATCCACTCTTTTTTTAACACTTCCACGGATGGTTACTCCACCTCTTCTCCGCCTTGAGAAGCCTTTTCCGATGCTTGGCCACCCCTTCCTTGAAGAAATTTTCCCAATATCCAACCTGAACCTTCCCTGGCCGTTCCCTCTCCTCCTGTCTCTGTTCCCAGGGAGCAGAGCCCGGCTGTCCCCTCCTGTCAGGAGCTGTGCAGAGCCAGAAGGGCCCCCCTGAACCTCCTTTTCTCCAGGCTGAGGCCCCCAGCTCCCTCAGCCGCTCCTGGGGCTCCAGTCCCTTCCCCAGCTCCGTTCTCTTCTCTGGACGCTCTGGGTCAGTTTCACTGATCAGGTCCCTCGGTGCTGGGCTGTCCTGGCTGGAATGGTGCGGAGGGAATTCTCCAGGCTGCCCAGCTCTCTGTACTTCCATTCCTGCTTTACGCTGGGAAGCTCAGCAGGCCCTGCAGCTCCAGCCATGGTTTGGCTCCCGATGCCTTTCCTTGTCTCTCAGGAGTTTTCAGGGGGCTTTGTGTGTTCAGGGATGAGTTCTGGGTGATTTCTGAATCCTGAGGCTGCTGTGAGATCCACGTTGGGTGTTTGTGATGGTCACAGATTCTACCAGAGGTTTTCTGGCGGAGGAGGATTCAGTCATGGATCAGGAGAGCTGTGGTTGATAGTAGAGCACAGGGTGTGCTTCCTGGCAGTTTGCACATCCACAATTATCTCTACTCCAGGGAATATTACAGAGTGGATGAAAAGAGTTCCCAGAAACAATTACTGTCAAACAGAAAGGGTTTTTTTTTTTCTGCTGCTATGGAAAGCTTCTGGTTTAGGATAAAACCTCAGATCATGAGATGGCTTGAACTGAAATTCTGGTCAGAATTCCTCCAAATTCAACATCAATTTCTTTATTTCTTTTAGATGATGATAATGATAATAATGATGGTTATTGTATATTATCTAGATTATATGTTATTATATATTTATTATCATCATTAGTTTTATTATTTTATTACAGTTTTCAAATAACCCATGGAATGAATGCAGCTGTATCAAATAAACATGTATTAATTACAGTCATCAATTAATTTTACTTTGGCCCTGGATGCCCGTTTCCAATTGACAAGAAATAGTTACTTTGCTACTTCCTGGATCCAACTGAACCCATTAAGATAAATTCTTTTGGTTCTCTGGAGTGGCCCATAGTCCCTGGTTATTTATTCACATTTGTAGATGAAAGTTGTGCCTAGAGGAACAGATGGGAGTGAAGGCAGATGGAAAAGTAGCTCATTGTTCCTTCTGACAACTTTGCAGGAAGATTGAGCCAATCTGTGTCTTTGGTCTCCACTGATGCATTTTTTAATGGCACTGTCAGGATTTTTGTGGGAATCATGTGCTGGTGTTTGCATTGGATTTGGTGAATGAATTTATTTGACAGAAATAAATATTCCTATTTCCTGAAAATATTCCAAAGGTGGTTTTGTTAATGCGAGCATAAAGGACAGAAGGTGAACATTTGAATACTCAGTGTTTTGTGCTGCTTACTGAGAGTAATGAACAGAGAGAGAAGTTTGGACAGTAAAACAGGTGTGTCTGGTTAAGAAAACAGGAATTCTGGTGAACTGAAGGAAATGTAGATTATTCTTTTTATTTTTTCTGTTTTGAAATAAGAAAGTAAAGAAATACATCTCCCAGTTTCTTTCTCTTCTCTCTGCTTTCTTGCCTTCCTTAATGCCACATCCATAGGGAGGTGTTGGTGTTGCCACACACAGACTGTTCTCCAAAAGAAATCTCGTTTTTGGGTCAAAAAAATGTGATCTAGTTAACAGGTCCCTCTGTGAATGTCACAGAATTTTATTTTATTGTTTTTATTGAATTTGATAATTTCTCTGGTGATGTTAAATAAGATTTTTTTCCAGTCCACCATTTTTTTTTGGTCTTCTGTGAGTTTATTTCCCTCAAGGTTTGTTCATGGATCTGCCTTAGGCCTTTCTAAAGTATCATAACAACACAATTATTTCTGAGTGATTGTATTTGAGAATTGAGGAGATATATTCTTATGGGGTTGGAAGTGAAGGAGAATGAAGAGGAGAAAGAAAACTCTACTTCAGTAACTATGGGAGAAGTCCCCAAGGACCACCTGGTATGATAGAGATTTCTTTTTTTTTTTTTTTTTCCCACTAGGAAAAGAAATTAACCTGTTCTTTAACCAAATTCATCTGACACCCTAAAAAGGGGATCCTGAGGGAGTTTTTTTCATTCTACTTAAGATATTCTTGAAGAATCATTAATTCAAGGAAGCAGTGACCTTGAAGACTGAAGCAAAACAACTTCTAACTCTCTTCTTCATCACTCAGAAATGTATGGGGACAGTGCTTTATTTTATTCTGGTAACATGAAACTTCACCTGGGAAAGGCTTTATGATGTGAATTTGTTGCAATGAAGTCTTTTCAACTTAGAGAGCTAAAAAGATTTGCTGTGATTTTTTTCTCTCCTCTGTCGTTTGAATGTGTGAATTCCACTTCTCAATATCTTATCGGACTTTCCTTCTCTCTTGCCTATCCTTTAGCTTTTTGTCATTCTCCAAATACGTAAATACCTGATACTTATGTCAAGTTAAAGAATGCTGTTTCGTAGACAATTATGATTTTGGGGCGTCTTGCTCTTTTTCTTGGAGATAAAAAGCTACAGTTGCCTTCTGTAATCATTAAAAGCAGAATGATCTGAAATTCAGGCAAATGAGATTTTTTTTTACTGATGCTTTTTCTCCTAGTCTACTTTTAAAGTTCCTGTTTGTAGTACAGTCAAAACCAATTTTTAAGTCCGTTGAGCTGGAGGTGAATGCGGAGGTGAGTGCTGGAAACTGGCAGAGGAACACAGTGATGCAAATATATTGTCAGCTCATCTTTCCCTGTTTTTCTTGCTTCCTCTCCTTTTGATCTGCTCCCCCTCCTCTTGCCCAAAAGTTAGAAGTGTCCCCTTGCTTTGACAGGTGGAGGAACAAGCCTCTTTGGAGGTTTCTTCTTGGTGACAGTTTGCAGCCCTAGTTAGTTGGGGGTGTAGGTAAGTGCTTGTTTCTCTGTTCAGCACTTCCATGTTTGTGGGACTTGCTGAAAAAATTCTTCTGAATTTGCCTTTACTTCTTATATGTAGCAGCAAAGTTGAGGCTGTAGATCATGAAGTTATGAAAGAAGTGTTGAGAGATTCAAAGCACAGAACAGACAAAGTGTGGTCCAGGAGCTGCTGCTGTTCCTCATTTGCATTGTTAGTAGTGCTAGAAGGTTTAAAGTTCTCCAAAAGTCTTTTTTTCTCTGCTTTAATTATTTATTTATTATTTAATTATTATTATTTATTATTTAATTCAAACACACAAATGTTTCTACTTCCTCTTCATTTAAGCAAAACTGTTTTCTGTCGGATTGTTACCTGTCAGTGCTAGCCCATCTCAAGTCTCATTTCTGATTCCATAGCATCTAATTCCATTTTGCTCCTAAGGCCTTCAGTGACAGCTTCCATTAGGAACTGTGTGATATATTGCCCATATTTTAATTTTCAGTACCTTAAAAACAAAAGTACAGCAGAATTTCCTGCCAACTGCACTGATACCTCAGGTAAAAATCTCAATTTTCACACATTGTGACCAGAAATGAAGCATTTTACCAAAATACTAGGTGTGGGAGTTAATTCCAAGGTCACAGCAAAGCTCTGTGTCCCTGATGACTTTGTTTGTTGGGCAGACAGTAGTGGGGTGTTTTTGTCAGTCCCCAGGAGAATGGGACCCCCAGCAGCAACTGCCCAGCTTTGAGAGTGAAGAGCATTCCTGTGACTTCCTAGTTGATGGGAAAAGGCAAAGATTGGCTGACTCCTGAACTGACCCAGTGGTGGGGTGCAGGACAGAGCTCTCTCAGGCACTGCTCCAAGCTGAGTCAGAAACCTGAAAAGACAGAAAAAATGCTGGTTTCAAAACTACCTGACAGAAAGCAGAACATAGCACTGATGTCATTGGGATGGGACTGGGAACTACTCCCAAGTTCGTCTTCCCAAGGAATTTATTGATGTAGGAGGTTGATGGGATGGAGCTGGTGCTCTTGGTGACTCCAGGTGGAGTTGGCAGCTCTGCCTTTTGATCGCTGTGGATCTGCTGTCAGGAAATAACTTCCAGTAATTTGGTCTCTTTATTCCAGTGAGGGCAGCTCTGTTTGCCCACACGTTCTCTGCAGTGCTTTGGGCAGTAGCTTGTTCAGCTCAGAGTCCAGGAGCTCTTTGCAGCAGAGCCTACTTTGGGCAAACTCCCCCGGAGTAGAAAATTTTCTTTGTCTTGCCATGGACTCAGAAAACCTTGGCATTTGTAACAGTCACAACTAACTTGTGTTTTGACAAGATCTGTCAATCTCTTAGTGAGTTCTTACCTTTACCTGCAAGAAATCTCAGTTTTCTCTTTGAGATGTCCCTAGTGCTCTTTCCACGTGTTCCTCCTTGGTCTTGAAGCCTTTTCCTTCCCAGACTTAGACTTCTGTTCTCAAAAATGTTTACAACCCAGTAGTATTTGAGGATTTTCCATCTCTTTGAAGGTGAACCACCTCTGTGGTCTGTATCTGCCTCAAGAATGGCCAGGCAGGTGCGATGGAGGCACAGGAGCCACTTGTTCCACAAGATAAATGCATCTGCTTCCAAATTCCTTTGTTGTGTGTGAAGTAATTTCTGCTTCCATCTTGCCATGCAACTACTCTGCTGTATTTTCCTGAAATGTTCCTGAAATGTTCCTGAAATTCATAGTTCATAGCACTCAGGAAGGATATAAATAGTAACAGGGAGGTGGGAAAGGGAAAAATACGGCTTCTCTGGGAAATCGGGAGGTAGTGGTTTCATTTTCAAAATGAAAGGCCCCATGAGGGGAAGCAGAGGTAATGTGAGGTATTTCCTGGGGTCTTTTTACTTACTTTTAATCTGAAAAAGATGCCATTTCTTGCTACTCTGGAGTATTGGAGTTGGACACTATTTTTGGACAGTCTGAGGTGGTCTGAAATGGAAATGTGGGTAGGTCAGTAGGAAGCTCCTGAAGATTAACTCAGGCATTTCCAGGAGTTAATCTACTTCCACCCTGGGTGTAGAGTTCACCAATGCTCGTGAATTAAAGTACCTATGCTTATTCACTTACACTGCCTTTCATTTTTCTCTCTTTTCCCTTTTCTTTGTTAAGCATTGCAGGCTGTATGTACCGAGTCATTCAGACAACGGGACCAGATGGAAAAAACCTTCTGAAATTGCTTCCCATTTCTAAAACTTCTGGAAGCTTTGTGCCAATAGTTCAGTCTCCAGCCATGCCAAATAATTCTAACACAGATGTTTCTAGCCCAGTCCATCTTAATTTTAAGACACAGATTGGCAATACTGCTGCACCTTCATCTGTTAAGATACCGATTTTTCAGCCTTCTGATCCTGGAGAGATTATTCTTACAAGGACATTAGACAAGCAGGAAAGTGCTAGGGTTGGTTCTGAAAAGGAAAGCTTGCTTCCAAGTGCACCTGCCAATGCCCAGAGCAACTCTGTGCCCATGGATGGAGTGTCCTTGCAGAACGTGGCCATCACAAGCTCCTCTCACCAGAACAGCACAACCGACATGGTGGTGAACACCAAACCCCTCCCAGTGGCTGTCAAGTCTCCAGTGCTGCCCTCCGGACACCACCTCCAGATTCCAGCTGATGCAGAAGTGAAATCTGTCCCAGCGTCTCTTTTGCCACCTGCAATACAGCAGAAAATCCTGGCAGCTGCAGCCACCAATGTGTCTGGAGGGGCTGACAGTACAAAAACACCCACGGTGATTTACGTGTCACCTGTGAACACAGTGAAAACCTCCCAAGTCCTGCCCAAGTGCTTGCAGAGCTTTTGTCCCAAACCTGCCATGGAAGTTTCAAAGACACTGATAGTGACAGCTGCCCAAAAGGGATCTGGTTCTTCTTCAGAACCAGTCACATCCAAGGGGCAGCAGTGCCAGCAGACTCCCTTGAAATGGATTGTGCAAGAAACTGCCCCGCTCTCAGCAGCTTGTCTTATCCCTGTAAAGTCTTCAAATAATGTGGCTTCCAAGATCCTGAAAACTTTGTCAGACACAAAGAATGTAGAAGTTAACCCTGCAAATATTTTGCCACTCTGTTCTAATGGTCCTGGTGGAAGCCAAACCAAAATCACGCCTTTAAAAGATAATGCTCTGGTCATGTACAATGGGAGAGTCTACTTACTGACCAAAAGAGGCTCTGATGTTCTGTCAGCCCAGGTTGACAAGCAGACATCTTCCTCTTCTGATGCTTTACTTAAAAAGGACACACCCAAGCAAATTGATTCTACTGAAGTCAATAAAATAACCAGCAAAGTGGTGAATCTGGTGTTGTCAAAAAGCAAAGGAGTGGTGCTGTCTCAGAAGGACCCAAAACCATGTACAGTTTCCAAAAATTCATCACCAGTTAGCTTAAGAAATGACTTAAAATCCACACCTGCAGCTCTGCTGACACCAAGTGCTAATCAGCAGGATCCCACTGTAATCCAAAAACAGAGTTTGCCCTTCACCAAGAGCATTTCTTGCAGTGAAGTGATCCCAGTTCCAACAGTAGGGATGCAGGAAAGTGTGTGGCAAGATGGCAAAGACATGAGTCATTCCCCAAGAGCAGCAGGGGCTATGTTACTTCAGGCTAAACAGGAATGTGCTGTCAGTGAAGACTGGCCAAAGGTAATAAATCATAAACATGCTGCTCAGTGTCTGGTCAGTAGTTCTGTGGTCCTGGTTTTAGGTGGATAAAATGACTCGTGATGAGTTCACAGATTTTTGTAACCAGGTGTTCTGGAAATGCTGCTCTAAGGTTGGTTCTAGTCAGTAAATGGCCTTTCCCCCAATAATTTAGCACAGTGCAAGTGAGAAATGCATAGAAAAGAAAGGGGCAGAGGAAAGGTGGCTTTTGATTTCTTCCCGAGATAAATGGTCAGCAATAACTGAACTCCAGGTAGGCTGTTCCTGGTTTGAGCTCTTCGATGTTGATGCCACATGCTTACAGGACAACTTTAGGGCTGTAGGGGTGATGTAGGGTAGAGAAGGATGAGTTTGTGGTTTCACAAGAGGAAAATAAGTTGGAAGATCAGAATTTGTTCTTTAGAGACAGCTCTGGTGCGGCACTGTCAGCTCCCAGCTTCACTTGCTCTGACAACCATGGCCAGGAGCTGCGTTTCCTTCCTCCCCTGCCCTGGTGCGAAGGGTCCACCTCCTTTGCACCTGGGTCCATGCCAGGCAGAAGGAACTCTTGAGATCCTTAATGACTGCATTGGCATATTCTTTTAAGGTCATAATGTTGAAAATACGTTAAAAGTAGTAAACCTCCAATCTCCACACTCCCCACATAGGACTGGGGGGGTCATGTTTTCAGTAGCTCCAGAGGCCAGAATGAATTTGTCTCCAAAGAAAACAATCTGAAATTTGTTTATGTTGTCCAGGAAGAACATAAATATCATCTAAATGTATTTTTTCAAATTTTAGACATTTAATTGTTGCATCAGACTCTAAGACTTAGTTTTTTGATTGATTGTCACCTGTAAAATGGTTGAAATACCATTTATTTGCTTCAGTGCTGTGTGGTGCCGAGTCTCAGCATTTGCATTTGCTTTAACCTTGGTGAGAAATAGCTCAGCAAATTTGGTGTTCTTGTCCCTAAATTTGCAAAGCCCTGGATTGCAGAGTAAAGACACTACCTGCTCTCCCCTCCTCTTTCTTTGGTACTTTGAAAGGGTAGAACAAGTGATTCTCTTGTTGCTTCTTTTATTTCTGTGGTGTCTGGTTGGCCTGTACATTTTCAGGATGTTCTACAATGTACTTGGGGTGTTAAATAACAAGTGTTAGACCTACGGTAATTAGCATATAATTTATCAAAATCGGCATATCCTTGTCAAATGTTACCTGTGTTAAATGTAGCTTCTTGGAGAATGGCAGACAAAATATATGCTCACTTGTCTTTCTAGTACCTACTTTTTGAATATCAATATATGTTATCTATTTATCGATATATATAGTGAGAGAGTGATTGATGGCTCTTTCACTGTTTCTGTATTTCAGATCAAATGTGTAAAGATGGATTCACCAGGAAAGATTATTCAAATCAAACACCAAGAGCACCCACACTGGAGACAATACTTGGAATTAAGGAAAAAATTTGGTCTCTTTAAGGAGGAGAGAGTTTACCTTACAAGAGTACCATTAAGGGCCTCATGTGAGAATCCAGATGAAAGGGTTTGTTCCAGTGACAGCTTGGAAAGGAAAAATGAGTCTTGCAGTTCATCCTCATTGGATGTGGAAGTAATGAGTCATCATCAAGAATATGTTAAAGAAGAAAAGGTACTTGGGATTTTTCAGTGCTAAACACACTCAGAAGGCAGCGTATGTTTAGTCATTATGGAGCTGGGGGTGTTTGGAGCCTCCCACCTCTAGATTCACCAGGAGAGTCAGGAGTTGTTGGGATCTTTATGGGAATTGTTCCTAAAACTTGTCTGAGATTTCAGTGACTCAGGTACCTTCTAGGAGTTTTTATTCTCAGTTTTGGGTTCTGCTAGAGGAAACTTGAACAACAAATGCTTTTGAGAAGACTGTCCCTACTACTATGGTAATGGTCCTTGTTGGAATAGGGACCTGACCTTGGGATCCTTATTTATATTTAAGCCTCTGCAGATGGTTATGTTTGTCTAGCAATGCAGTGGGTACAGGCAGAGGAATGGTTTACTTGAAATTAAAAGAATTTACTTCTGGATCTGTGCAATCTTTAGAATTACAAATGTTTTTACAAACTTAGTCATTGGTTGAGTACTTCTGGAAGGAAGAATTTCCATGTTAATGCATGGAAAGGATTTTACCCATCTAAATATTTCTGTTCAGCTACATTTTCTTCTGTGTGATTGTACTGAACTCAGTCAAAGACTTTCTCAGGTTTACTAATTTTGTGCTAATAATTGAGCAGATCCATGGCTGCTCTTAACATTAACATTAGCATTAACCCATCCCTTAGAAATGTCCAAGGCCAGCTTGGATGGAGCTTGGAGCAACCTGGTCTGATGGAAGATGTGCTTGCCCATGGCAGGGGGTGGAATGGAATGGGATTTAAGGTCTCGGAACTCAAACCAGGATGTGATTCCATGATTCAAATAATAAAACATCTATGAGGAATTTAGTCTTATAATGGACATTAGTCCTCAGATTGAGGTTTTGGAAATGTAGACATGAAGAATTCCTCTACACTGAATTTTCCCATTAAATTAGAAAGTTCTTGTCCTGCAGTAGTGTTAATTTAAACAGCCACAGGAGATTATGGACATGGCCAGGAAAGGCAGACATGCAGCATTGACTAAGGAAGGATTTCAGTGTCTGGAATTGTTAACTGGGAATCTTTTCTAGAAAAATATCAAACACAAAAATATGTTTGTTCTTTTGCTGAAAGAAACTTCTTCCAGGCAGTTCCAAGCTTGTAACAAAGAACTTGTAATTTGTGCTCAGAGAACTTGGTGTTATAATGTAACTGATGCTGAGTTTAACAGAAGTGAATTTTGTCTGTTTCTAACTGTGCAGATAATTGTGGATCTGGAAGAGGATTTGATTAGGAAAAGGAAAATAAAATCCTCACCTTTGTCGCACAGTGGCAAGAGGAAGAGAACTTCAATCACATCAGCCACAAGTCCCAGTTTAGAGATCACCAGCTCAAGTTCCAGTGCACGTAACAAGAGTGTTTCACCTGCACCAGTCTCACCACAGCCAAGTGTTCCCACTGGCTTTGTTGGAGTGTCCCAAGAGAGGGACTTAGAGCAAGATACATTCCCTCAGTACAGTGACGCTACCCACCCAGCAATTTCAGTTTTAGTGACCTCTGAAGAGGATACTTCCATTCTGGAAGGTTCTTTCCGAGATGATGCTTTCCCAATGGCTCCCCCAGACCTGGATGAGACAATACGGGATGAAAAAATCAAGCGACTGAAGCAGGCCCTGCGGCAGCAGAACGCGGCACTGGAGGAAATGCGCCGGGAAATGCATCAGAGTTGAGGCGCCTTCCCTGGGGATCCCAACTTCGTGCATCACCTTTTCAGTGACTTCAAGAGGAAATCCCATGCTTAAATGAATATTTCTAGTATATGGAAGAACTAGATTAAGTTTGTGTGTATTTAGAGAAGTGTAGGTTTTTGTTAAATACCAGAAATAAGGGACTTGGACCATCAAATTCTACTTCTGGGACATGATGCAAGAGTACAGACAAAGGGCATTTTTACCAGCATATTCCCCATATTTTGAATTGAGGGGATTCTGAATTAGTCTCAGCAAATAAACTTTTCCCTTTCGAATTCCACAGCCTGGCTCTTAAAGCTGCAAACCCTAGTTGTAGATACTTTTTTGTTTGTTTTTCTCATGTACATGAGGACTTTGATGAATGCCTCAGAGCTGTTAATTTTCAGAAGAGGTCAACACTCCGTGGTTAATAAATGCTATTTAAAGAATCTGGGAATTAGACTTGAGACAGTAACAATGCAGATGTTTATAGAAAACCTCTTGCAGATGTGAAGACAGAGGCAGGAGGAGCCCTGTGACAGTTGTTTGGATTCATGGCTCTCTCTGTGATTATTGTGAGCCTTTATAAGGCCATGGCCAGCTGTCCAATGTGGAAATTTGGTTGTGGGGTTGTTTTGGAAGGCTGGGATGTATTTGTTTTTTAACAGAATTCTGTTAATAATAATTTCTTGAAGCTAAAAGACTTTTTTATCCCTGGATGCTATCTTTAGCAATTCTCAGTGAGTGTCTTTTAATTTGTTATTGTTTGAACATGTCTCTTGCCACCTTCAGTTACGGTACCTTAGTTTGCCTTGTAGGAGGGGATGTGCCCTCAGACTGTCTTTACATCCTAATTTTTGTAGAACTCGGTGTGTATTTCCCCACCATGCTCTCTTGTATGTGTAGGGACACTTTCTCTGTTGTCCATGTCTTTGATCCTTGCAGGTTCCTTCTGCAGTTTCTCAGTTTCCATTTCACCAATTAATAATTTTTTTGACAGCAGAGTTTGTTATTGTTTTGTTCCTGACTGTTTATGTTAAACATCACCAATCCTGGCAGAGCTCCGCTGCAGATTTGTGTTCACCGAGGCTTTTTTTACTGCCCTTAATTTTGTATTTATTCCTACTTTGTTTAATTTTAATTAAATTTTCATCTGCAGGGTTTTCATTTCTTATTCCATGGATGCCCAGTTTATCTATAGGTTTTTGGTGGAGGATGGATGTTTCTTGGAGAGTTTAGTCCCGTATTCCTTATTTATTTAAGTTTTCACAGTGGGAAAAATTCCAGTGGATTGGAGAGGCAGGAGAGGTTTTTACAAGACAAGAAAAAGGAAGTTCCAGCTCTGAAGAATCACAGAATCAGAGAAGGTTTTGGGGTGTAAGGGATCTTAAAGCTCATCTCATTCTACCCTCTGCCATGGGCAGCAACACCTTCCACTATCCCAGGTTGCTCCAAGTCCCATCCAGCCTGGCCAGCGACACTTACAGGAATGGGGAGAGCTTAAGCTAGACCAAGGTGATAGACCAGATGCACAGTGGTGGGTGAGGAGGGCAGGTGAATAATGGAAATAAACGCTGCAGTGATTGAGATTACTTGGTAGGAGGGAAGTGTGGTGGAACAAGCAAGTTGGGATGGTAGTGTGGTATCCATGGGCTCATGGTGTATGGAATGGGTATTTTGGGACAGAATTGACTTTGGCCAACTCCCAGACACCCACCTGCTTCACTCACTCCCCTCCTGTGGCATGTGGGAAAATGGAAGAATGGAATTGTGGGTGGCGATAAAGGAGTTTTAACAGGTCAGGCAAAAGCCACTTGCACAAAAAGTAAAATCAGGAATTCAGTCATCATGTCCTGCCAGCAGGCAGAAGATTGGCCATTTCTAGGGTCTCACTGTGCACAGTATTCACCTGGAAGACAAATACTGTGACCAGAAATGTCCTTCCATCCTCCTGCTTTTATAAAGTATTTGCTGAGTATGGCCTCCTGTGGTATGGAATATCCCTTTGATCAGTCTGGGAAGACTGTCCTGGCTGTGTTTCTTCCTGTTTTCTTGTCCATCCCAAGCCTGCTAGAGGTTGCACAACAAGAGAAGGAGAAAATTGGATGTTGTGGGAGCTCTTCTCAAAACATGGGTGCATGATCAGCAGTCTCCTCAAAATCCTGGGCATGACATGGGGCTATCATGAAGGACATTGACTCCATACCTAAAAGGATTAAATGAAATTCCTCCATCTTGGGAAGGAGATGGAGGTAGCCTTGTGTCATGTGTCTGGTGCTGCAGTCACCTGGTAGATACTCTTCCAACAGGCTTCGCTCACTTACTGTTCTCTAACCAATGTCTTTCCTTATTTTCCAATTATCTCCAAAAAAATTAATGAAGCAGAGTTCTCTTATCCTTTTGTTTCACTTGAGGATTCCAGCATTGACATTCTACAATGCACCATCTTCTTTCTTCCAGAACCTCTTTTACCCTAACAAAGTAGTCCATTTGCCTGAGTTTTTTGAGAGACAATAGTTTGGAGAAGAAGCCTCACTGCAAAATTTTGAAGAAATGTGACTAGGATTTGATGGAAGAAGGTGAATGGGCTATGTCCAGTATAGTGATGGAAAACACCTGGTGCAGTTCAGAAACCAAGTATGGAAGAGACCAGTGCAAGGTTGCAGGGATCACTGAGAGCCAAGAGAAGCCTCTTGATGTGCCGATGGGGGAAAGTTGTTCCAAGAGGAGCAAAGGAGCTTCTGACAGCCAAGGACCTTGAGGCTGTTGGAGCAGCTCCTCATCCATACTCACCATCTGCAGCACGAGTTGGATTTTGCTGCCCTGTTCATCCTTGAATTCCCATGATTTATGAAGTCTGTGACAAGAACAAGAGTTCTGGAAATGGTGGCTGTCACCCCAGGAGTGAAGGTGACTGGTGGCCATCGCTGAATGCAGCCCGAGCTGGCAGGAAAAGTGTTACACACCGGGCTTGCTGTGCTAAGTACATACAAAATCCATGGATTTAGGATATGAATTACAACTTCAAGCAAATTCCTGGCAAGAATCAGTGGGAGACCTTTTAGGAATTTCAGAGTCCAAAGAGCAGAGGTGGCAGTGAGTACTGGACAGAAGAGATCAGGAAGTGAATATAGTGCTGGGCAAGTTGCCAACGTCAGCCAAACCTGGTGCCTTGCAGTCCCTGGCCAGAACTGTCCCTGACCCACCATAGCAGCCCCAGAATTTCTGTGTGAGGCACAAACCTTCACAGAGGTCTGTCCTAGACACAGAATCATTGGATCATTTAGATTGGAAAAGGCCCTCAAGATTATCAAGTCCGACCATAAATCTGAGGTAGCCAAGCCCAGCACTGACCCAGATCTGGCCATTGCCAGGTGCAGCCCAGGAAGCCACCTGGCTTTTAGGGGGCTGTACCAAGAACACTCATCAGATTAGCTCTGGACAGACTAGTGTCACATTCACAACACAGCAGAGCATAATTGATCCAGGAGGTTCTGGAATGCATTGAGGATAAACTCCTCCAAGTGAAAGAGGAGCCAGCAAGGAAAGGAGCTGTGCTGGACCTTGTGCTCACCACCAAGGACAACTTGGTAGGGAATGAGAAGCTCAAGGGCAGCCTGGGTTGAATGAACAGAATGGTGGATTCAGGATCCTGAGGGCAACAAGGAAGGCACAGTGAGCCCTGGGATTCAGAATGCCTCTTCAGGGATCTCCTTGGTTGAGTCTCATGGGATAAAGCCCTGGAGGGAAGAGGGGTCCAGGAGAGCTTGTTCATATTTAAGGATCACCTTCAAGCTCAGGAGTGATGCATTCCAAGCATGAGGAATTTGGACAAAAACTCCAGGAGGCCTGTGAGGGTGAATAAGGAGCTCCCGGACAAACTCAAGGAGTGTGGAAGCAAAGACAGGCAGCCTAGGAGGAATAGAGAGAGATTGTCTGAGCAGCCAGGGATCAGGTTAGGAAACCTGAAACCCTGGTAGAGTTAAGTCTGGCTAGGGACATCAAGGGCAACAGAAAAGCTTCTATAGAAACATTGGTAATAAAAGGAAGATGGGGGAAAATGTGGGCCTTCTCCAGAAGGAAACGGGACACCTGCTTACCCAGGACATTGAGAAGTCTGAGGTTCTCAGTGTTGTGCCTCAGTCTTCTCTGGGAAGTGACCCAGTCACACCGCCAGAGTTGCAGGGGCAAAGGCAGGGACTGGGAGAAGGAAGAACCATCCACACTAGGAGAACTATGGAATTCTAGAACCTTTAAGGTTGGAAAAGCCCTCCAAACTCATCAAGTCAAACCTGTGTAATCGAGTCCAACCTGTGACTGATAACCACCTTGCCATTCAGCCCAGAGCACTGGGTGCCACATTCAGGCATTCCTTGGACACCTCCAGGTATGGCAACTGTATCATCTCCCTGGGAAGACCCTTCAATACCTGACTACCCCTTCCAGGAAGAAACTCCTCCTGATGTCCAACCTGAAATTTTCCTGGTACAACTTGATGCCATTTCCTCATATCCTGTCCTTGTTCCCTAAGAGCAGAGCCTGACCTCCCCTGGCTACTCCCTCCTATTAGGGAGTTGTGGAGAGTTAGAGGGTCTCCCAAGCCTCCTTTTCTCCAGGCTGGGTCCCCCAGCTCTCTCATCCATTCCTAAGAGGACTTATGCTCCATACTCTTCACCAGCTCTGTTCCTTTCTCTGGACTTGAGAAGATAAAGAATCTCCTACTGGTTAAATACTTCATTAAAGGAGTATTTAAGGAATATGAAGGTGCACAGGTGTGTGGGACCTGATGAGATGCATCTATGGATCCTGAGGGAACTGGCAGAGGAAATTCCTAATCCACTCTCCATCACACTTGAAAAGTGACAGTTCAGTAAAGTTCCCACTGACTGGAAAATGGGAAATTTGACCCCGTTTTTCAAGAGAAGTAAGGCAGATGCAGTACACTACAGGCTGATCAGTCACACTGATGTCTAGCAAGATCATGGAGAAGATCCTTCTGGAAACTATGCTACGCCACATGGAAAATAAAAGGTGATTAGTGACAACCAACATAGCTTCTCTGAAGGGAAATTGTGCCTGACAAATTTGGTGGCCTTGTATGATAAGGTGACAGTGCTGATAGGTGCAGCAGAGCAACTGACATCTTCTACCTGGACTGTGCAAAGCATTTGACACTGTCCTGCAGGACAGCCTTGTCTCAAAACTGGAGAGACATGGATCTGATGGGTGGAACACTCACTGGATAAGGAATTGGTTGGATGTTGGCACTCAAAGGGTTGTGGTCTGCAGCTGTACACAAGTATGTCTGAGTGGAGACCAGTGACAAGTGGTGCCCCAAGGGTCAGTGCTGGGACCAGTGCTGTCTGTCAATGACATGGACAAGTGTGATTGAGGCACCCTCAGCACAGTGTTGACAGTGAGATATTTGGTGGGGTGACATGCTGGAGGAAAGGGATGGGGCATCCAGAGGGACCTGGATGGGCTGGAGAGGTGGGATCATGTGAACCCCATGAAGTTCAACAAGGCCAAGGATGAGATCCTGCCCCTGGGTTGGGGTGACCTCCAGCACAACTCTAGGCTGGGGGATGAATGGAGCAACCCTGAACAGAAGGACCTGGGGGTGTTGGTGGATGAAAAGCTCAATAGGAGTGACTCCATCAGTGATTAGGGAAAACTGACAAATGTAATTTATCTAGACTTCTGTAATTATTTGGCATGGTTCTCACCCAGTATCCTTCTCTACATTGGAGGAATGGATTTAACAGGTGGACTGTCAGGTGGATAAGGAATTGGTTGGATGGTCACATCCAGGCAGTTGTGGTCAATGGCTCAGAGTTCCAGTGGACATTAATGACAGTGATGTCCCTCACAGATCTGTACTGGGAACCGTAGTGTCCCTCAGGTCTGTACAGGGATGAGTGTTATGTAATATCTTCATTAATGACAAATGAAGGGATCTAGGGCACCCTGAGGAGGTTTGTAGGTGACACTGAGCTGAGGGGGTAGGGACACCCCTGAGGGAGAGAGTCATTGAGACGGACATGGACAAGCTCAGAAGTGGCCCATGGGAAACTGAGGAGGTTTAATAAGGCCAAGTTCTAGGTACTGCAGCTGTGTCAGGGTGACCCTGGGATGGATCCAGGCTGGGGGTGAGCAGATGGAGCAGCCCTGGGAGAATGACCTGGGGGTGTCGGTGGGTGAGACCTGGATATGCCTCAGCCCAGGAACTCCCCAAGCCCTCAGCTGCTTCCCCAGTGTGGGCAGCAAGGGAGGGGGGTTCTGCCCTTCTGCCCCAGTCAGGTGAGACACCACCTGCAGAGCTGCCTCCAGCCTTAGGATCCAACAGCAGCAGAAGGATGTTGAGCTGCTGGAGCAAGTTCAGAGGAGGCCGTGGAGATGCTCAGAAGGCTGGAGTCCCTCTGCTCTGGAGTCAGGCTGGGGGAGCCAGGAATGTTTAGCATGGAGAGAGATGCTCCAGGGGAAGAGAAGGTTCCAAGGAGACCTTACAGCCCCTTCCAGTGCCTAAAGGGGCTCTAGGAGAGCTGGAGAAGGACTTTGGACAGGGCATGGAGGGACAGGACAAGGGGGAATGGCTTCCCACTGCCAGAGGGAAGGGTTAGATCAGATATTGGGAATGAATTGTTCCCTGTGAGGGTGGGGAGGCCCTGGCCCAGGCTGCCCAGAGAAGCTGTGGCTGCCCCATGCCTGAAAGTGTCCAAGGTCAGGTTGGCCAGGGCTTGGAGCAACTTGGGATAGTGGAAGATGCCCCTGCCCATGACACGGTGGTGGAATGAGATGATCATTAATGTCCCTTCCCACCCTAACCATCTTGGGATTCTATTAGTCGAGATCTGAGGACTGTCCACAGAATAAATCCTGGGGCAGAGCTGAACCAGGGCCACCTAAAACAGCCCAGACCAGGGCTGAGTGCTCAAGCTTGGGCTCATGTGGAGCTCATAGGTCATGAGTGTGTGAGGAGGTCCCAGGAGGCTGGTCAGGGCAATTCAGGTGTATTAATGGACCCTGTGAGTTTGTTCAGTGCTTGGCTGATCAGGCATTGGAAGGGGCTGCCCAGGAAGCTGGTGGAGGCACCATCCTTGGAGTTGTTTAAAGAGTGTCTGGATCTCTCTGGGTGATGTGATTTAGGTGTTATGGGGTTACAGTGGCAGTGTGAGATGGACTTTGATGGATGATCTTGAAGGTCTTTTTCAACCGTGATGATTCTATGGGAGGTGGGACCAACCCAGACCCTGGATCATGACTCATGTTGGTGGGACTGCAAAGAAAGGGAAAAAGGCAGGGATTCATTGGGGGTGTGTAATTCTGGAGCAGCTGGGAGCAGGGAGCTGCTCCTGACTGCTGCTCATCTGTCTCTTGGCAAAGGGTGACACAGCAGGAAAATAATTCCCAACATTGAGGAGGTTGTCAAACAGAGAAGAGTTGGATGCTCTGAGGCTGAATTTCCATGGATCTGTAGCTGAGCAGGAATCCCAGCATGTGGTGCTGGGCTGATAGGAGAGCAGTGAGGGAGGTTTAGGGTGTTTAACTGTAAACCCAGGAATGTACTGGTTTGGGCTGTAAAATCATAATCTTTGAGGTTGAAAAAGCCCTCTGAGATAATGGAGTCAATTTTCCCCAGCACTGCCAAGGCCACTACTAATCATATCCTCTAAGTGCCACATGCACATGGTTTTTTTAAATCCCTCCAGGACTGGTGATTCCACCATTGTCACAGGCAGCTTTGCCAGAGCTGGACAACTCATTTGGGGAAGAAATTTTTCTTATTGTCCAACCAGAACCTCAGTCTGCCCTGCCTGGCTCATCACAGTGACATTAAGTTACAGAGAAATTCCTGTTCTCTGGGGCAGGAATTGCTTCTGGGAGCAGCAGGTTGGATGTCTGTTGGCAGGCTCAGCCTGTCTGTGTTTCACAGGGATCCATGGCTGTTGCAGCGCGCGCTGTGCGGGGCGGCCGCGGCAGGGGCGCGACTGTTCCCTGCGAGCTCTGCAATTCCCGGTTATCGGCAGGGACAGACAGCGATGGCACAGGGCTTGGGGCGGGACAAGATGGATTTATTCCTGGGCTCCCAGACAGGACTGGGGGGGGGGGGGGAGTGAACAGAAGTTTTTATACAGCAGCTCAGGAGTAGGGGTGTAGGAAAGTGAACCAATGAGGATATGGTAAGGGAGGAGTATAAGGTGGGGCAAACAGCTTATGAGCCTGTCAGGGAAGACGGGGGAGGGGAGGGAATAATACAAAGTAACAAATGGGGTGTCGAGGGCAACAAGACAGACACAGAACTCTCTGGAGAAAGGGGTAGGGATAGGGAGGATTGGCAACTTGGAAGGGAGGAGGTTAGGGAAGAGCTTGGGAAAATTGGCAACTGGGAAAGGGAGGGAAATAGGGAGGAAGGAGAATGGGGCAAACATGGATTCAAAGCAAAACACACCACATGGCGAAAGCATTGAAGGGGAGATGATGAAAGCCCTGTGAGCAGGCGGATGCCTTCTAGAGCCTCCTTGAAAGTTACATTAATGCATCAATTGGGGTTTTTTCTTCTCCTATCATAATCAGGCAAAGAGCTCTCTCCCTCCTTCTCCACAGGGATCCAATCACTGTTGGCACCATCTCTTGCTTAAACCATTTGTCTAATGAGCCTTGGGGGAGGCAAAGGATTCTCTCAGCTGAAACTTTGCATTTTCTACATTGGAGCAGTTAATCAGGATATGGGGTTTACCTATTCCCTGCTTAGGAAGTGTGTAGCCAAGTGTGCAGCTCTCCAGGTGACTGAGATCCCTAAGGATCCATCAGCAGGTAAAATACAATACTTGAGAAACCTTCCCCGGCCATTGAGCCCAGGGTTCTCTGTGACTCCATGTGAATCACATCCACCTGTCCTCTTGCCCCACTGCCCTCAGTAGTATGGCATCTTTTGGCCCCAAATGTTGTTTCCACCCTGTGGATTGTCTGAACTGTGGCTGACCCAGGCTGGAGATGCAGTAACAGGGATGGAGACATCCCATTTAAATCTGGAAGAAAAAAGCTACTCAGGGAACTGGGTTTCCAGGAGGCCTCCAGCTTAATTTCTTTCCAGGTGCTTTGTCTTCTCCAGGAAGGGAAGATGCCAACGTAAGGGATTCTGGTGTGGGAGGAAATGTGCTGAAACTCATGTACAAGCCTTGAGCAGTAACTTGGGAAGGGAACTGAGCTATTCCTGCTAAGCAGGGCTCAGAGGCAGCTGTGGAGATACTTGGTAGGTCTGTGTGCAATTAAATAACCCCTCAATCTGCTGTACTTTGGTAGAATTTGAGATACTTGTTTTTAAGGCTTCTGGCTTGGCCTGGTCATGAGTGTGGGAGGTTGTCCCTATAGATTGACCCTGGAAGCAGCTGGTGTGTCTGGCACTTAGAGGCTCGTGGAGCTCAGCCTCTGGAGCACACAGGGTTGGGAAAAGCGCTGTCAGCACTCTGGGAGCTGCTGGAAGCAGCTGGAGGAAGGAGCAGCTGGCTTAGGTTGGAGCTCTCAGGGAGCACCAGGGATCTCAAGAACACGAGAACAGGGGATGCACTCTGGGGTGTTTAAGTGACAGCTCTTGGCTTGAGAGGGAATAGGACATGGGCTGCCTTGGCCAACTCTTCCACCTGTCTAACAGAACTTGGCATAAGAATTCCTGGGTCAACCTGCCTTTCAGCTCCAACAACTGCCACGGAGAGGGAGGGAAGGAAGGCCAGGCTGGACAGGGCCTGGAACAAGCTGGAAGGCATCCTTGTGCATGGCAAGGGATGGAATGGGATGGGTTTAAGGTCCCTTCTGAGCCAAACCCTTCTGGGATTCCATGGCTATGTGGTTCCTGCTGCTCCCTGTCACTCCTCTCCAGAGCCAGCACAGGGTTGCCCTTCCAGCAGGAGGGAGCTGCTCAGTTGCCTCTTGATCTCCAGAGCAGGCTGTGGTGTGAAGAGGTTTTACCCTATAGGCTGCTCAAAGGATGGGGTGGCTTTGGGGTCCATCCCATCTGGCCCAAACTACAGGGCATAGATCAGCCCTCTGGGCCCCAGGGGAGCAGAGGTGAGGCTGGAGGCTCTGCCATCCCAAAGAATTTGGCCTGAGGAGCACTGGAGAGAGGAGGGTGAGGGAGGTCAAACTGAGTGTGGAGGAAGAGACAAGGAGACACAACTCATTAATAACCTTCATTTAATCCTTAATAACATTGGAAAATGTAGAAATGTCACAGACTCATTCACAGTACTGGTAACATTTGCAAAGCTGTGCAAAGCCCTTGATGTCAAGACAATCACTTCTAACTTTTTTTAATATAAAAGAAATGTTTAGAAATAACAGCTGTTATTGCTAATAAATTCCTGAGATCTCTTCATCCATCAGATGCTCCCTGCTATGAGCAGTGCCTGCTCTTCTGCCCTGAAGCTCCCTGGGCTCTCATGCAGGGTCTGGCCCTGCAGGCTGACCATGGCTCGCAGGGAGATTTTCTGTGGAGGGAAAGCAAAGGGAGTTCCTGTGAGTGGCTCCTTCACTGCCTTGGCACTGGGAAGTTCCGTGGCCAGAGAAAACACCAAAGATTTTTTGTGAACACCAACAAATCAGCTCAGAACCATGAGCCTGGCTCCTAGCTGTGCTCTGGACTGGCATCATTTGCCTTGTCCTGGAGGAAAAGGCCCCTGTGTCTGTGACAGGTCTGGAAGTGAAGTCAGTCAGGGCCAGTCAAGGCTAGTTAAAGCCAGACTTATGGAGCAGTGACAGACACAGCAGGACAGAGTCTCTGGGGGTCACTTAGAGCTGCTTATGTGTCTCTAGCCGTGGTGACTGATCCATGCCATGTTAATGGCTGCACTCCATCACCTTAAAGGTCTTCTCCAGCCACAACAATTCCATGATCCCATAAAATCTACGGATGCCCTGCTGCACCACACTGGGCTATTCAGAAACAGAGAATGCTAACTTCATTTTACCTGGAAGTCACGGATGTAGGTGAGGAAGAAGCTGAGAAAGGAGAATGCCAGCGACCACTCAGAGACGGTGCTGATGATGTGGGGGGTGTAGCCCTATGTTACAGAGTAGAAAAAATCTGTGTGAAAACTGCTCTGGAACCTGCAGTGACACAAGGATGGCTTGTGACTTCTGACATCCCATGTGACATCTTGGCATCCAGAACTATTCCCACTGGAGACCAAAATCCCTTATTGTATCTGGAATCTCCAAGAATGAAGTGCTAAAGAATGAGAATGACCAGGAAAACACCTGCTCTAACTGGGATAATGCCCACTGGGAATTTAATATGCACCTACAAAACCTGAAGGCTCAATCCAGAGCTCAACTAACAAAGAGCAGAGAGGTTCAAGACCCTCCTCAGGATGCAGGAGGGATTAATTTAGAGTTATTCTTAAAGATCCAACAGTTTTGTGCAATCAGAAGTGCTGGCACAGGTTGCGCAGAACAGCTGTGGCTGCCCCATCCCTAAAGTCCAAGGCCAGGTTGGACGGGGCTTGGAGCAACGTGGGATAGTGGGAGGTGTCCCTGCCCATGACAGGGGGTGGAACTGGATGGGCTTTAAGGTCCTTCCCAACCCATCACAGTCTGGGATCCCACAATTCCAAGGAGCTGCTTGCTGGTTTGGCTGGCACAGTTCTCTCCCATCCCAGTCTGTGTCATGACCTGCAGGAAGTTCCCACCTGTCCCTCCAAATCCAGCTGGATTTGGTCTCCATTCCCCTCCCCCCCCACCACTGCCCCCAGTCACTTACTCTTTCCTGGGGGTCCCAGTGCAGCTTCTGCACCAGGTTCTGTCCATACAATCCACTGTACAACACAACTGAGGACACAAACACTGAGGGAAGAGGTTAAGGAAGATTCAAATGAGGAATGAGGAACATGGAACTTCCAGACTGTGTTGAGCTGAGGCTATGAGGTCTCAGCCAGAGGAGCAGAAATGCTTTCATGGACTGTTCACATTGTGCCCTTCAACCCGTAGCTTGTCCCAACCCACTGGTTACTGTCACATGAAAAGGTTAATTTGAACCTAAACCCATTATTTCTGTTCTCTGTGTGCTTCCTCTTGTTATTCCTCTGATCAAATGCATGGAAGTGTTTAAGCTATGATTAGATGTGCACACTTACTGAGCATTTTAATTTAATTTTACTGGTATTTCCCATCTTAATAAGAGTCTGGATCACTTTCCCTGATGGCTTGTCAATGTCTCAACTACCTTGCATTCTTGCTGTAGGCCACAGGCATTCTGTATCACCTGCAGCAAAGAGGATTTTTGGCTTTTCTGTTTCTCTCTAAGTCAAGGTTTGAGAAGTGCTTTGGATTTCATGCCATGTGACAATGATCCCCCATTTAATCCAAGACCTAGATCCTTCTGGAGTGTTTGATGTCACTTCTTCAACATTTTACAGAGGGAAGGTACCCAAAAAAGTGCTCCTGCTATACCACAAATGAAACTCAGGTCATTGATTTATAGACAACCTAATTTTCATAGGATTAAGATATTAAATTCTTCAGTAGTTAATGAGATTAAACATGAAGAGCCTCCTGATGTGAAAAATTAATTTTGGTAGTGAACAAGGCTGGACTTCCTAGCACAAACATGGCCTTAAGAATTATTTAAAAATGGATGCGAGTGGTTTAGCAGCTCTGGTTACTGATTGGACCACAGACACACAATTTTCTGCTTAATTGAACTGGGCAGCTCTAGGAGCTGTTTGTTATCTGCCCGAGTTCCTGCTGCAGTGGGAAGAATTTAATCATTATGATATAGAAATAACTGGTTCCCATTTCCCCCCCTGCCCCCCCATTACAGTGGGTCATCAACTGCCTTGCTCTGGGATGGCAGTTCTGCTGTTACACTTCACCACAGGACCAGAAATATTTTCATAAATTCAGAGAATTATTTAGGTTGGAAAACATCTCTGAGGTTGAGTCCAATTGTTCCCCAAGGCCAAGGCCACCACAAACCCACGTCCCCATGTGCCACATCCACATGTCTTTTAAACCTTTCCAGGGATGGTGACTCCACCACTGCCCTGGGCAGCTGTGCCAATGCCTGACCAACCTTTCTAGGAAGAAATTTTTCTTAATATCCAACCTGAACCTCCCTTGACACACCTTGAGGCTGTTTCCTCTTGTCCTGGCCCTTGCTCCCCAACAGCAGAGCAAAACCCTGTCCAGGCTGCCTCCTACTGTCAGGGAGTTGTGCAGAGCCAGAAGGTTGCCTCTGAGCCTCTTTTTCTCCAGGCTGAGCCCTCCCAGCTCCCTCAGCTGCTCCTGGAGCTCCAGACCCTTTCCCAGCTCCATTTCCCTTCTCTGGACATGCTCCAGCCCCTCAGTGACTCTCTTATCAGGAGGGGCCCAGAGCAGTCCCCAGGACCCGAGCTACCCCAGCAGTGCCAGCACAGGGAATGGGCACTCCTGTCCCAGAGCTGACACAAAATACATTTCCTTCTGTCTTCCAGTACCTGTTACAACCATTTAACCCAAGGCCACAAACTTCTCCCTTTCCCCATCTTTCCCTTATTACATTATGAGCTGTTAATTTAGAATAATTATTTTCCTTTTCTTCCTCTTTCATTGTTATATATGTACACATTATTACTTCTACAACTTCCCTCTAATTTTGTTTAGACTACATTGGCACAAAACCCTCTGCATATCTGAGGTTTGTGGGCTTTTGGCATCTGTAAGAGGAGGGTAACTTGCAGCAGATCATACTGTTCACAGAACATATTTAGTAACACCCGTTTGGTTCCTCCCTATTCAAAGGTGAAAATCTTGGTTGCTAATACCAAAAATTTCTGATAAATACAAAAATTCTCCAAGTTTCTTGGATGATTTCCTTGATGTCTGCCAAGGCCTCTCAGCAGGTGAAGGTCCTTCATGATGGATAACAAGCCTGTGCCCCACTGTCCTGGCTCCTCTGACTCATTACAGATTCTATAATCTTGCAGCAGCAGGGATGGGAGCCCAGGGAGATTCTCCAACCTTGGGAAATGGGACATATGGTTTAGTGTTGCTATTGGCTGCCAGCCTGGAAATACGTGGGATTGGTGGGGATTAAATCAGTGGCTTGGATACAACTGCAGATGGGACAGTGTTTGAGCAATGGGTTTTGCAACTTGTGTCTCTGGAATTCAGGAAGTTTGGTGTTATTGTCCTGTTTGACACAAAAACTGAGTTTAATTTTTAAATCCAATTTCAAGTCCATTGTGGTGAGCAGGAGGATTATTCTGGTGCAGTTTCCTGACTGTTTCAATGATTCGGGAGAGGAAAAAGGCCTCTATTTCTGAGTGAGTTTGCCCACTTTTTTATATAAATATATGGATAAATGTTCCGGAATGGATTCCCACTGAGAGAGGGCAGCACTAGCAGGTCCCTTCAACACAAACCATTCTGTGTTTCTCTCTTTCTCTAAACCCCACAGCTGCTTGCAGCACTTGGAATTCAGAACTGAAGGGGTTGGACTCTGATGCTGATGGAAGGTGGTAGAGAATGCCAGTCAAAAATATCTTGTTTTTTGAACTGCAGAATGGGCAGGGAGGAGATCAGAAGTCAAAGTCCCCCTGCTTCCGATTCACCCTTGAAATGTGCTCCAGACTTGTCGCCCTGGCAAGTGCCAGCACATCATCCCTATTCCAGAGCCAGCTGGCACAGCCAGCCCTGCTCCACATGGTCTGTTTTCCTCTTGTGCTACATTCTGGGTTTCTTTTTCAGTTGTATCCTAATCTAACACTCTGCACCATTTTTGTCCTCAGGAACACACTTTTATTACCTTTTTTTTTTCCCCATTGAAACCACCCATCCCTTAAGCACAGTTCTCTTTGGCCCCATATTTCTTAATTTAGTCAGACCTCTTATTTTTCCTATTTTCAGTCTCTGGTGTGCAGTAGGAAAGGGGAGGAGAAAGGGTAGTAACTGTGCCTCTTACCATTTTTTTTTTTTATATCCAGGGGGGAATATTAAAATTATTAAAGGGATTATCTATTTTCCCTGAAATTCCCAGGCTGGAATATAAAACAGAGCACTCTATAGGGTGTACAATCAAGGATGACAGGCCTCTTGTGGCACATGGTGGTGGTTCAGTTCAAGTAGGTGTAAATCCTGTGGAGACTGTTGGGTTTTGGTGCCACTGCTCAGGCAAAGGATACTGCTCAAGATGCTGGAACAGCTCCACAGGAACACGGCCAGGCGGGCCCAGAAGATGTCTTTGCTGTGAAGTTCTGGCTGCATCAGATAGGACAGGATGGTCTGAATCAGCATGTAAATGGACCCCACTCCAAAGGTCAGGCAGGCTCCCAGCACGTGGATGTAGAACAGGATGCATTTCTAGGGAAAGAAAGTGCTGCCTGTGAAAACCTGGTTTCATTTTCTTCTGTAAACCTCTGGCATCCACCCCTCAGTGACCTTCTCCCATTCTGAGCTAAGCAGTTCTGGACTATGGTGGTCCTCAGGAGACTTTTTTTGGAAGCCCCATTGGAAGATGTCTGGAAGCCAGAACCTGCCAGCCTCTGGAATTTCTGTTTTTGTTAAGTTATTGTGGTGAAGTTACAGGTCACAGCTGTACCTTCAGTACAGGAATTTGTGAGAGCTCTTCTCATAAATAGACAGTATCACAGGAATTGGGTGAGAGAACCTCTGCAGGTAGACAGGGAGTGAGAGTGACAACATTTCTACCCCAGAAACATGTGTATCTATAAAAGATTATGTAATACAGGACAGATACAACACAATTCTAGCACCCAATTTTGGATTAAGAATAATGAGGTTCTCTGAATGAATTCTGGTTTGAATAAAGATTGTTTATCAAATTAGTATCTTGTAATACTCTGAGGGAACAAGGTTCAATCAAGCAGCAATATTTAAAAACACCACCAGGAGAACCAAATATCAAATAGCAAAAATAACTAAAACCAGAAGATATTCCAAAAAATCCAACCCAACTAAAAAATTATTATTAAAATATATGTGTGTGAAAACCCACGTGTGTTCAGCCCTTTCCTCTCATCCCCAGCTTAGCATATGAGCCAGAGAGAAGGAACAAAAAGTGTCATCTGACCTGTTGCACAAGCCAAGGCCTGGCAACCTCCCTGCACCCCAGCTGTGCAGATGTTTCCTTCCGTAAAACATGAGGTTCTCTATGTATCTTACTGACTAACTCTTAAGATCAAGCTTTTCCTTGTGCACTTTCTGTGCACAAATTAATTTTAAGTGCTGCATCCACAGTGAGAATTTCTGTTTAAGAAATATGCAGGTTGCAAAGGTGTGTGCTCCAAAATCATGTACTGTGCAGGGAGGTGTCAGCAGAGAGAAATTCTCCATTTTCACACTTTGGGGTCTTCAATCACCAGTGGATTTCAGGGCAATATGCAAGAGCATCACTTCCAACTTTTGTTTTGCTCAAGATTAAACCATACAAGAACTGTTAACAAATTAACATGCACCTCCTGGGTTTTGACTGTTGTGAAATGCAAAGAAAATAGAAAAACCCTTTCTTGAGGGCAGTGGAGGGAAATCATAGCGTTGAGCAGAGCTGGACAATTCTTCTTGGTGGGTGTGGAATGGGAGGCTGAGACCTCTGAGGGCTCTAGAAAATCGTAATAGGTTGAGGCCTCCAAAAGAAAAAATGCCTAGAATGAGAGTGGTGAGGTTTCTAAGACAGCAGCTGATGAAGCACTTGAGGAGCTGTGCTAGGGAAAAGGTGGAGCTTTCCAAGAGTTTTTCCTCTTTGGTTTTCTCTGTTCCTAATCCAGCAGAAGTCTGAGGTGAGACTGCAGCCTGTGGTTGCTACAGGCGCCACAACAGAGCCCCAAAATCTATCAGGTAATTAATGTGGTAAGGCTGGAAATTATACAATCACCTGGCAAATGAAGCCAAAAATGGGGACCTGTTCAAGGTGTGATGGGTGAGAATATCAGATTTGGGGTTTTTTGAGTGGAAAGCATTGGGGAAAAGAAAAAACACAGACCTGGGATGGAGAAAATCAGAAGAATTAATGTTGCAGAATTTTCAAAAATTTGAGACGGTCTGAAGGAAAATCTACCCAAGGCAGCAAGTTTTCCAGAGCTGGACTTGTGGGGTTGGGTGGTTTTGCTGGCTTTACTTCTAGTTGTAACAAGCTTTTAATACTTTTTATACTATTTAAAAATTGTTGCAGAATGGCAAAGTCATTTTATGTTCCACTGTGTGAGGTAGCTCCTGATACCTGATTCTCCGGAGCCCGAGTTGCAGGCTTTCAATCTGAACCTCAGGTTTTCAACATGCCTGGAAGGAGATCCAAGTGTGGCTTCTGCAATGCTTGGTGGTTATGAATGTTTTGAAATGTCATGAACAGCTGCTTACAAGTCCCAAAGCAAATAAGGAATAACTAACAAATTAAAAGTCAAACCTTACATTTTTTAACTGTTCTCTGTAGAGAATTTCACAGAAAAGCAGTTTGCCAGTTTCCGTAAATCTGCAGTTCATCAGATATGACATCAGGTATCTCAGAACAGACACAGCTCTGGCAGGGGCAGAGCAGTGCATGCGGAGCACAAACCTGGAAATTTGCAATAATGCAGAGTCCAAAGCAGCTCATCCATCCCAGCATGAGGCCCAGCTTATTCAGCCTGAGGATCTTGGGTTTTTCTGGGCACAGGGCAGACACTTGTTTGTACCGGACGTACATGGTGGCCATCCCTGCCAAAGACAGGCACAGGCAGTGAGATTCCTGCTGGGGAGCAATGGCCTTGTTTACCTGGGAAGATGCTGAGTGACAGAGGCAACTTTTAAAATACAATAATTTTTTAGGGCACAGTGAAATAGGAAAGCTGAAAGGTTGGAAGTGAAAATTAAAATAATATAATGGCAAACAAGTCAAATTATTAGATTTTTTTGTATCTATTTCATTTAAAAGCCATATTAGGTTGTTTTCCCTCCCTCCATTGTTGTAGCACAGGTAAGGTGACTGCCTTGAATTTGCATTTTTATTTATTTTACTTTTCTGTTTGTTTTTTTGAATGCATTTTTTGTCCTTCCGGAATCCACAATAGCATACTGGCAATTCGTGGATAACATCTTTGTCACACACTTTGAATTGCTTAAGAAAAGTGAGATTTATTTCTAAGTATTTAGTTTTTGAGTAATAATTCTGGGCTGTTTAATGATCTGGAAAAGGAAGTGAACTTTTTTAAAGCTGTTGTGTTACAGAACTGCCTGCAGCTCACCAAGGACAGTTTTCTATACTCACCCAAGAAGGTTGAAACATTTAACATGATCCCAAATAAGCATCTTTCAGGTGGTATTGTCCCTGTATCACTGGAAAAGATAAATGGAGTGATACATATCCTATATTATTTATATTAAAAATACTTCCAACACAACTTTACTTATTTCAGTCTACAAAGGACATGTAAAAAAAGTGCCTCCCAGGTGATTTTCACTGAATTTTTCATTACTCAAACTATGCTGTAGAAATCACCATGGTGAAGACAAGCTCGCCTTGGAGCAGGGAATGATCATGCTCTGAGTAACTGTTCCTTTCATATCAGTCTTGATGCCATAAAAGGTGAATAAAAAAGATTAAAACTGGAAAAATGAAGTACATGGAAAATGAAAGAGCAAAGCTTGAGTTATATATATCAGCCTTGACAGAATAAAATTGGCAATGTAGATTTTAGTATGGATTTTCTGGTGCAACAAACCTGGAGGCAGGAAGTGGCTTCACTCTGAGCAGGGATGTGGTGAGGCACCCCCAGTCCATCATAATTTTAAGGGTATGTTCACAGAGCCAAAGCTTAGAGTTTTGCACAAAACCAGACACCTTTAAATAGAGTAACACACAAATCCCAGAATGGGTTGGGAAGGACCTTGAATTTCATCTCAACTATCTTATTCCAACCAGGAACACCTTCCACCATCCCACGCTGATCCAAGCCCCATCCAACCTGGCCTTGGACACTTCCAGGCATGGGGCAGCCACAGCTTCTCTAAGCAACTTGTGCTGGATTCACCACTCTCACAGGGAAGGAATTTCTTCCTAACATTTAACCTGAATTTTCCGTCTGTCAGTTTAATATCACCCATAATTATATATACAATGGCTATAAAGAGTTACTTTAGAACTGGAGCTGTTGGGTAAGAACTGCTATTTAAATCTGGAATTGGGAAGACTTCACAGAAGTGGGGTCAGTCAGTGCTGACACAGGTCAGACATCACTGACCTGATGTAGGGCACTAAAGGGTCAACGTGGTGCAGGACAATTGCAGTAATGTAGGAAAACACAAACGATGCTGTTGACCACACAACCAGCGCCACGGGCAGGAATGAGAGGCCTTGTTGGAACCACCACATTTCAGGGTTGACTTCTGCCACCAGACACTGTGAAGAACCAAATGCAAAGGTTTAGTAAGAGTTCTCAAATGTTTACTGAGATTATCAAATTTACTGAGTTCTCAAGGGTTTATTGAGAGCTCTTAAAAGGTTACTGAGATTCTCAAGGGTTATCTAGGATTTTACTATGAGGACTCTGAAGTTTTGCTTTTCTTGAGGCAGGCTGTTTCCCATACAGAAGTTTGATATTGCTCTCAGTCCTCTCCTGCAAACCCAAAGTGAACACTAACTTCACAGAAGAAATCATAAATAAGCAGAATTAAATCTGGAAATGTTAATTCTGAAATATTAGGGTATCATTAGAAACCAGTACTGTCATTTTACTATGTGGCTTGGATTTTTTGCTGCCAGAAAAGAGTCATATGGGTCACTGTGAGTAACTGACTCAAATTTCTTCTCAGCCGTGTGTCACAACAACAGGTCAGTAGAGTAAGCTGACAGAGAATGTGTCCCTGCACTGACACTGCAACTGATGGTGGCTGTGGTGGGGCCTCCAGCTTCTACTAACAGTTAGCTGGGTAGATGTGGAGGAAATGGCCCAAAATTACTTTAATACCTGTCCTCAGTTATTCCCTGTCAGACTCTGTGACTTGACATCTGTTTTAGAGTCCCAGGGCTGGAACGGATTTAAACCCCATCTTGTTCCACCCCCTGCCATGGGCAGGGACACCGTCCACCATCCCAGGTTGCTCCAAGCTCTGTCCAACCTGGCCTTGGACACTTCCAAGGATGGGGCAGCCACAGCTTCTCTGGACAACCTGTGCCAGGGCCTCACCACCCTCACAGGGAGGAATATCCCAATATCCCATCTAACCCTGCCATTAGTTGCACACACATAGGTTTTATTTTCTACTCTGAGTCCTCTTTGCTTCACAGTCTTATTTTGTTGTCCCTCCATAACGTGCTGATGGGCTGTCTCAAAGCACTGGTGGGGTTTCCTGGGCTCACTGTGTTTATGTTGAGCAAACAGCTCCCTTTCCCTACATCTTTTCCTCCTATCTGTGGTGGTGTGATTATTGTGTTCATGAGGTTCATTAAGTTATTTAA
>QUSF01000078.1:226885-297966 GCA_003676055.1 Chloebia gouldiae
CTAAAGCTGTCCGCAGCCCAGCGGCAAGTGCCCTAGATTGCCCGCCTCGCCCAAGGCAGAGCTGGCCTGGGCTGAGCTCCATCAGGGGCGGGACATTGAGGGGGCGAGGAACGCGGCACCTATTCTGTCTAGATTTGGGTATTGCCAAGGAGAAGCCTGTGCTGAGCTACCTCACACAGTGGAACATAAAATGACTTTGCCATTCTGCAACAATTTTTAAAAATTAATTTGTTTTCTAAATTTATCAATGTTTAGGATGAAATGTCAGTAAAAATATAAAAACCCTTCATAATTTAGATGAAATCAAAACTGAAGTAATGTTTAGATCTATTTATTCTATGCTGTAAATATAACTTTTGGAAGATATCACCGGTGCAGGTTTGAGAACGTAAACCAAATTCTGTGGAGGGTGAATCAGAACTTTCCCATGGATTTTAATATCAACAATAACAATAGCGATATTAACAAGGCAGGGGCACCTTTCACTGGAGCAGGTTGCTGAGCTCCATCCAGCCTGGCTTCAAGACCTCTCAGCTATCTGAGTTCACTGCTACCAACCACAACCCTCAAACTCAAAGGCTGGTCACAGCAGTTGCTCTTTTACAGGTGGGAGGAAAAGATCCATGTGCAGTGCAGTGAAATTATGACTCTGTACTCACACTGTCCAGTTCCCTAATCCCACCCTGACAGCAAATCTGTGTCTTAACTCAGTTCTCTAAGAGCAAGAAGGGCTCTTAAGTCTAGTGAGCTCACACAGAGAGAACTGTGACTCCTCCCTACTCTTGCTGCAAAAGCAAAGTAATTTGATACCAGCTTCAAACACAACCAGAGCTATTTCAGTCTCCCAGAATGGCTGGGGGGGGGGGGGGGGGGGAAGGAGCTGTGGAAGTCACCTGGGCCACCTCCCTGCTCCAGCAGGGCCACCAGAGCCAGTACTGCCAGATGACACCCCAAGGATGGAGATACTACAACCTTTCTGGGGAGCCTGGGATGACCAGTGCCAGTCATCCTCACAGAGAAAAAGTGTTTCCTGATGGTCACTGGAGAGAAGAGGAGAAAAAGTGTTTCAACGTAGTTAAAACTGAAGACTGTAAATGGAAGATGAAAAAGGACAAAGGTGAAGAGCAAATAGTGGAGAGTGCACATCCAAGGGCATCCAGTCAAAGATCTGAATGTGATAAAAGCAAAAGAATGTTGAAACAAATTAGAAGGAAGTACTGAGGTTTTAGAAGGGCATGGCCTGGGGTGGAGAGGCTGAAAGAAAGGAGGAAGAGAAAAGGAAGAAAGAGGAAGCACCAAGACTAGAATGTCTCATGGAGAGAAAAAAGTTGAAACAAAAGTGGGTGAATCTTGCAAGAGATCAGAGCTGGTCAACCTTCACAACTCTTGCACAGAATGGACAACTACAGCCTTGTAGAGGTGAAGGTTCAGCTGCTTGTGAGAAAGCTGGTTGGTGACAGGTAAAGGTGTTTAAGGATTTGCAGTGAATAAGAACAGATTGACAGAATTCAAGTTCCCTGATCTCTTGCCCATTTTTAAGCTAAATATAAAGTCTGCCATCTGATCATGATTTTAAGACTGCAAGCAGTAATGACTGTAACTTCACAATCCCATCTCTAGTATGAGTAAATTGAGAATTTGAAAGAGAAATGCGATTTTGCATGACATTCTCTGTTATAAATGTTATGCTCCTGGGCATGTAATCCCTAGCTCCAACCAGTCAGTCTGAATATACTTTTCATTTCACATTTAAATATTCATAATTTTATTACTGAGCTAACATACTTTCCCCTGCAAACAAACCAACCAACGAACCAACTAGCCACATTCCACATACCTGAGTAAAAGGGCATCAAAAGACATGCCATTTAAGGGGAATCCAAGTTCATTTTTCTGCTGAAGCTCCACGTTTGCTTCATTTTTCTGACTCTGAGATATAAAGGAAAATAAGCAAGATGTGAGGTATTTCTATACCTCTTGCCATGTATATTCTTCTTAGCACCTTCTGTTAGTCACTGCTACTGACTGGACACAGATTAGACTGTTGGTTTGCCCCACAGTGTTTTTCCTGCATTCCAAGTGGTTTAAGGAATGAAGCTTGTGTGTAGTGGGGAGGTAGAAATGAAGAAAAACTGATGTTTAAAGCTCTTTGATTTTAGGAGTTGTCTACACAACCATTTAACTTGAAATGAAGAACTTTCAAGAGATGAAGTGAATGCAACTAAGTGCCTAATGCAACAGTGCCTCAGACCACAGCTTCCATCTAAGAAAGGGAACAGAACATGGAGACTTCCCATTTCATTGTGGTCACACATCCCAGTGTCCTGATGGTGCAATGCTAAATACATGGCTGGAGAGGAGCTGGAGCAACCTGAGTGTCACAGGACCATTTAAGTTGGAAAAGACCTCTAAGATCATCAAGTCTAACTGTTCCTCTGGCACTGCCAAGGCCACCACTAAACCACATCCCCATGTGCCACATCCACAGCTTTTAAATCCCTCCAGGGATGGTGACTCCACTTCTACCTTGGACAGCCTATGCCAGTGCTGGACAACACAGTCCAGGAAGAAACTTTTCCTAATATCCGACCTGAACATCCCCTGGTGCAGCTTGAAGCCATTTCCTCTTGCCCTGGCCCTTGTTGCCTGGGAGCAGAACCCAACATCCCCCCTAGCTGTACACTCCTGCCAGGGAGTTGTGCAGAGCCAGAAGGTCAGCCTTGAGTGTCCTTTACTCCAGGCTGAGCCCCTCAGCTGCTCCCGGTGCTCCAGACCCTTCCCCAGCTCAGTTCCCTTCCCTGGACACATCCCAGCCCCTCAAAGTCTCTCTTGCCAGGAGAGGCCCAGAGCTGTCCCCAGGACTGGAGCTACCTCACAGTGCCAGCACAGGGAACCATGCTGGGCCTTCTGGACACACCATGGCTGTGACAGTCCAGATGCCATTGGCCTACTTCCCCACCTGGGCTCATGTTCAGCCACTGTTACCAGCATTCCCAGATCCTTTCCCAGCTTTTCAGCCACTCCTTCCCCCAGCTTGGAGTATTCCATGGGATTGTTGTGACCCAAGGGCAGAACCTGGCATTGGTCTTGTTGACTGTCCCACTGCTGGCCTTAGCCATGGATTCAGCTTGTCCATTTAATCAGATATTCCATAACTCCTGACTTTTTTTTTCCCACAGGTTTGAGGCACCACCTTGGGGATGCAGAGGGGCTGAAGTTCTGCGGGGATGAAGCTCACAGACAATGCAAATTCTCTACCTATTGAGGGTATTTACATGCCTGTGCAGAATAATTTACCTGGGCTAGGACAAGCTTAGTAAAGCAGAACAGCTATCCCAATTTTTCCTTGCATATTGCCCTTACTACAAAATAAACGTGTCCACACAGGTAGCCCATCAGCACTGCTCCAAAGCAAGCTGGGCAGCAGAGGAGCCCTCACTCTGTTAGGACTGGAAATCTGTCTACCTTGAGCTGTCGCTGTGCCCAGAGCTGAGCCCTGCACATGACTTATCATCATTTTCATGTGGTCTGGCACAAAGAGCACCTTCAGTCACACCACAGAGCACTGCTGAGGCACAGCTTCTTACTGAGAGTGTATGTGTAGGCTGGCGGAATCATGGAATCTCCTGAACTGGAAGTGACCCACAAGGATCACATCCAATCCCTGCCCCTGCACAGACACCCCAACAATCCCACCCTGGGCATCCCTGAGAGTGCTGTCCAAGCACTCCTGGAGCTCTGACAGCCTCGGGGCTGTGCCCATTCCCTGGGGAGCCTGGGCAGTGCCCAGCACCCTCTGGGGGAAAAACCTTTCCTAACATTTCCTGACATCCAGCCTGACAGTCCCGGGGCAGAGCTCCAGCCATTCCCTTGAGTCCTGTCCCTGGTCACAGAGAACCAAGATCAGAGCTGTCCTCCAGGAGAAATCTGCAGCCCCCCAGGAGGATCATCCTGACAGCACCAGTTGGGCTCTGCCTCTCTTGTCTTCCCCAGCAGAAACCCCCTCACTAACTCTCCTTACACTAGAAACAGTTTTATAAATTTCTCTTCCTTTAAATTCTCTTATGTCAGTCAAGATCTACCCTGAGTTCTCATCTCCCTACATCTCTCTCCTCATTAAATATTTTACAGTGGAATCAAGTCAGTTTTCCCACTGTTCTGGGGGCAGACTGTACATCTCTAACATAGGCTTCAGTCTGCAAATCCCCGGGCACAGTCAGGGCATGGTGTACTCCAGGATGTCCCAACTTGCTGCTGTGCAGCTGCCCTACATCCCTGCCAACTCCCAAGCTCTGTCTGGGTACAGAAAGAGGCACCTCCAAACACCAGGAGGCAGAAAGGTATTGCCATGTGCGCCAGATGCAAGGTCCTGATATAAATTATTATTAACACCTCGTCCTATCCCATAGTTTTCAACAGGGAGAAGGAACAGACACACTCAAACTCCTTGTTTTTTCAAAACCTCCCTTGCAAGCAGATTATGCAACAGCAATGGCCAGCCTCAATTTTCCATATAACTATAATCTTCTTAAACATTTATCCTGATCTTCAGGCACTTTGGAGTTCTAAGGGTTTTCTTTTTAAGCTCAAGTTTGACTATCACAGATTGTTTCCCATATCAAGAGCTAGTGAAGAAAGTGTGTCAAAAGCCAAGGAGATTTTAACCCTCTCACAAGTCTTTTCCCAGTGCAAGAATGCAGCCATGCCCTACCCAGGCAGGAGCATGTGGACAGAATCTCCAAACGAAAATGAAAGGTGGACAAGACCATCAAGGGCAGGAAGTTCATGTTACCTGGAATGACACAGCTGCAAAGATGGTTGAATTACCAGGGGAAAAGGATCCCTGGTTGTCAACCTGCCTCTTCGCTGCTCTGTCAGCCAGACAGGCAGAGATAAAGCCCTACCAAGGGACACTTCCTTTTGTCTCCAGCAAATTGTCCAGTCAACAGTGTTGAGGGAAGGACAGAGGAATTCATCTGTGCCTTCCTAAACAAACAGAGGCTGGATGAGGCTGTGTCTGAACAGCCTGCATGGGTCAGGTCCGACTGATAAGCCACGGGTAAAGGTCACTGATCCTCAAAGCACTGACGTAAGGCAGTAGGAAATGTGTTACCTTTGCTGTCCCTGCTGCAGGGTAATGACAGGTGACCCACTTTGAGTGTTTTCTCAGTACAGACACCAAAACAGTTGCCATGAAATGTTTCAGTTCTATGGGGCAGCTTCCAGGGGGTCTCCATGTTCTGGCCCGGATATTGTTCCCTGGCTGGGAAGACACAGCATGGCCTGGAGTCAACCCAAACAGTGCCAGGCCCAGGACACTATGACACAGGATGTCCCCAAGCCTGCTTGGGACACCCAGCACACTGTGACAGTGGCTGGGCACTCCAGCTGATCCAGGAGCTCTGTCAGGGAAGAACCCACAGAACTGGCCAATCCCACCTGCCTGACCACAGTTTCAGCTACAAACATGTGAGTCCTTGGAGCAGAGCCACCGGGAGAGTCCCATGGGGACAGCTGGGACTCGAGTCACTGCAAGGTCACATGGGGACTGGGGGTACTGGGGGCAATCAGAGAGGAAAGGGAAAAGGAACCAGGTTTAGGAAAGAAGGAAAAGGGAATGAAGGGGAGAAAGGGGAGGCTGAAGGCAGAGAGATGAAGGGGCAGAGGGGCTCAGAGGGGTTCTCGGGGCAGAGGAGTTACTGGAAGTGATGGGGGTTCTCTTGGGAATGTGGTGGTGGGGGGTCGCTGGGCAGCAGGGACAGTGGTGGGAGGTCACTGAGGCTGACAGGGGGGACAAAGGGGATGAGGGGTATTTGTCAGGAGAGGGAGAGGACAGCTGAGGTTCCTGGGGGTCCCGAAGGGCAGTGGGGACTGCAGGGCACGCGGTGGGGGCTGCAGTGGGGTGGAGGTGACATGGAGGGGTCAGGGGACACTGGGGGATCACTGAGGGGGTCGTGAGGGCTGACAGAGAGGCCATGGCGTCACTGAGGGTGGGAGGATCTCTGAGGGGATGACACGGGGCTCCCAAGGGGGTCTCTGACGTGGTGACAGGGACACCGGAAGGTCGGCGAGGGGGGTGACAGAGGATCTCGGAGAGGGTAACAGGGAGTGACAGGAACACTCAGCGGTCGCTAAGAGGAGTGACAGGGAGACCGGTGGATGGTCGCTAGGGGGTGATAAAGGTGGCAGGAGGGGTGAAGGGGAGGTTGTGGCTTCTCTGAGGGGTGGCAGAGGTGAGAGCGACGCGAGTTCGGTGTTCGGGCCCCCCGCCCCCCCTTCACCTCAGCCGCTCCCGCGCCGGCCTCGCGCTGCCCCGGCCCCGCCCCCGGCGCGCGGCCGCCGCCTCCTTTCCGGCCGTCGCAAAAGGGGCGTAAAAGCAGCGCCGCCCGGTGCGGGGAGCGGAGGTAGCGCTGGGGCTGCCCCGGCGGCGGGGCCTGCGTGGGCGGCGCGTGGGGGAGCGGGGAGGGCCCCGAGGTGAGGCTGGGCCCGGGGCTGCGCCGGGTCCCGGGGGGAAGCGTCGGCGGGGCCGGGGATGCCCTGGGACCCTCCCCGGCCGGGTGTTTGCCAGGCCCGGTGCGAGTCCCGCGGCGGCCGGGCCGGGCGTTTGTTTCGGAAAACGAAGCGCTCCTCGGCTGTTTTCCCCCGGCTCATCCCCTCAGGATGAGGGAAAAGCCCAGTTTAATGCTCTGGGAGTATTTTTTCTGGTTATCCTGGGCAACGCCCACAGGGACCTCCGCGGTGGTTAATTCTGGTCTCCTGGCGATTGGAGAGGTGCAGCTCTGCTTCCTCCTGAGCTTATCGAACACAGCGAAGGCCCTGCCACTTTCTCTTCGCCTCCCTCTGAGGTGGCTTTTCATTGCTGGAATTTGCCTTGCTGAGGGTGTGGAGAGTGGAGCTCAGATCACTTGTTCTTAGGCCAGTGATGACCTTTGATTTGCACAGTTTTCTCTACCCGTGCAGTGCAGATGGTTTTAGAACTCTCTGTCTTCTTCCCTTCTCTGCTTTATTTACTGGACTTCCACCAGGTTTTCTTTTTTTTTTTTTCATTATTGTCTCCTACCGATGAACAGCAAATGCTTATTTTTAATCTCCTTTATCTACTGCTTCTCTACTTCTGGAGAGTTGTATGTCTCTGGTCATCTGCTTTCAAGGGAGATGGAACATTGTGAGGGTTCTTGTTTGTGCTGGAAAAGTTGATCCTGACCCTGTATTTTCTTTTCTGAGCTGCTTCATGCTATCTCTGGCTAGCTAAAGCTCTCCAGTTCCTTCATGTTTTCTTGTACATCTTGAAAATTGAATAGACAACAAACTGGCTTAAATTTAGAGAGGAAAAAAGTTATAGCAAAACTGAAACAAGGAACAGAAATCTGAAAAAAAACGTGCATAACTGTTTTTAAGTGGTTGTCAAGAGTCACTGCGGAGACAAAGCTGCTCCAAACCGATTTGAGCTAACACTTTTCAGTATGAGTAAAGTTTTTGCTGCTGTCAGTTGATAACTGAGTGGTGTCACCTGCTCTCTTGGGAGAGGTGTGAGGGGTCTGGCTGTGCACCAGTCTGTAACAACTCTGGTGGAGTTGGGAGTTTCTGCTGCTGCTGGAATTTTGGCTGGTGGTGGCAGGGTTTTGCAGCTGCATTTGGAGCACTTGTTTCTTGTCGTTCGTCCGCAATTCTCCAAATAACTTTCTCTTTCAAAGGACTAGTCCTATGAAATCATCTTCCTGTGCTGATGGCAAATGAAATGCTTTTTAGGGCAGCAGCTGGAAACTTTTGATATCCTAAAATCTCATTTGTGTGCTCAGGTGTATGTGCCCCTTTGTGTTGCAGGATCTTATGGTTCTCCAGCCCAGCTGCTTCCTGCCCAAGACAATTCCTAGGCTACTCAACCCATGAGTGGGCACCGGAGCATCAAGAGGCGATGTGGGGAGTCGCACGTGGAGGGCCCTGCAGGCTGTGGCCACGGCCCCAGTGCTGTCTGTGTGCTCAGCAAACTGGTGCAGCTGCCCACGCCGCCCTTGTCCAAGCACCAGCTCAAACGGTTAGAGGAACACAAATACCAGAGTGCCGGACGGTCCCTGCTTGAGCCCCTCATGCAGGGCTATTGGGAATGGCTAGTTGGAAGAGTTCCACCCTGGATTGCCCCCAACCTGATCACCATCGTTGGACTGTTAATAAATATATTTACAACTCTGCTATTAGTATGTTACTGCCCAACAGCTACAGAACAGGTGAGTTATGGACTCCTGACACTCCTTGTTTTGGTTGCTGTCACTGGTTCTGGGTGGGTTGTCGCTTTGGGGAGAGCTGGTTCTTGCTGTTCAGCCCTCAGTCCTTGTCCTTGTAACCTGTTCTCTGTAGATGTTTGTGCCTCTCTGTGACGCTGGCATGTGGAGAGAGCACATGTGGATGCTGGAGTGAGACAGCAGTTCCTGGGGCCAACACACCCATATGGAGCAGGATCTGACATCAAAGCAGCCATGCTGGACCTGCTGCACAAAGCTCAGCCCTGCCGGAAGTTGGAGCAGTGGCTCTGCAGCTGCCTGGCTTGTGTGGCAGGAGGAGTTGGTACCTGTTTACTCTCTGTGACCGGAGCAAAGTGACTCCCCCTTGGCTCTGGGATCAGAGTTGCCACATGAGCTGGGTGGGTTGGACACGCTGGGGCTGCACCAGAGTCAAGGCACTGAGCTCTAGAGTAGTGCCACTTAAGATATCAAAGTTGGTGTGACCAAACCCGACTTAGTGAGCTGCAGGGACACCTTCCTGGGCCCCACAGGATCTGTGTCCTGGCAGTTCAGTCAGGACTTTGGAACATTGTGGTGGAGTTGTGTTCATGGGCTGTGGCCATGCTGTCAGGAGGCCAGATAAAAGTCAGTGGTTTTATTCTTTGTTCTGAATGCTCTAAAAGCTCCTCATCTGCCCTGAGAAGAACTGTTTTAACCTGATTTCAGGGGTACAAAAGTCTTTTTGAGGCATTTCAGCTTCCCTCTATCACCAGTTAAGGCACTTGGAGACTCATTTTTGTGCACTGGAAGAGTTTTCTCTTGAATGTTGAATCTTAAAAGCTGCTTTTATGTGTGTGCACTGAGAAAGGGAGTTATTTGGTATAGAAATATGTTACATGCCAAATGGCTGGGAATGTCTCAAGAGTTCCAGCTTTTAAAACATCTAAACTCCTTCCTAACCAAGTCTCCCAGATGGGGTTGGGAATCCAGCAGGACACAGTTTGTTCCCCACAATACTCCAAAATCTCACGTAGTTGACTCAGTCAGCACTGCATCCCTGTTCCACGTATGACATGGGAAAGGGATGTCTGCCTCTCCTAGAAATCTTTTGAAATAGATTGTTTCACAATAACCTGTGGAATTTGGCAGGTGTAAGATAAACAGCGACTGTTCAGTTTGAGCAGGGAATACTTTGAGCAGCTCCTTCCTTTTCCAGGCTGTGGCATTGTGGTGTGGGTTAGTTTAACTTGCGTGTACTTCTGAGCAGGGTTTCATGGGGGCTCAGACTCTGAAATCTGGTCTGATAGAGCGACTTCAGCTCTCAGGAACCCAGAGCTGGTTTGGGTCACTAAACCAGAGCAGAACTTAAAATTTGGAGAACAGTTGTATCTTGGTTGGTAACTAAACTCCTGAAGTGCCCAGGAAGCTGCACTCAGAGCATCAGAAATTCGGTGTTAGCTGCAGGCTGCTGTATTGGTTTTTGTTATGTTTGGTATTTAACAGTTTGAGAAGTACTTTGTGTGAGGTGAATGAGGTTTTCTCCTCACTTGAACTGAAAAATAACTTAGTGCTGAGGCAGCTTTTGGCCTGATCTGATTTGCCACATGGCACAACATGACCAGGGAGGTGCTTTTTAAGCATCAAGGAGCTGTGTGGGGAAGAAAATGGGGTTCTGGAACTCCAGGAGCAGAACTTCTCCTCCTCCTCCTCTCAAGCCACCATTGCTTTCTGATATAAATTTTCTCTTCCTTGTAGCTCAGCCTTAGTTCCACTTTTTTTCAAGAGTGACTCCTCCCTTCCTGTTACTGAAAGGTGCAGCCAGGGCAGAGCTGTCGCTCAGGACCTTGTGCAGCCAGAGAATAAAGGAGATGCAAATACTTCTTGTTTAGCTGGGAGGACCCAGCTGGAAAAGTGCTGACTGATGGAATGGTACTTGAGCTTAAAAAAAAAAAGAAGGAAAAATTACCTGGATAAGGAGAGAGCTGTGAAATGTTACTTGGATATAAATAGGTCTAAGGTGGAAACACCTACACTGCTCATGAAAGGAGCATTTAAGAAATGAGAGCCAGCAGATTGCATCACTCTGAGGGTTTCTCTATAAACTTAAAAATCAACTTAATTTAACTGTGGTAGATAAAATCCATACATGAGGGATAAAAATGGGAGGGGATTGTGTGGCATCAGAACCTTGGCTAAAAGTGGTGCTCTTCTCTTGGATGACACATTTCCCCTTTCTCACCTTGTGCTGTTTGTACAGACAGTATTGAAAGCACATCACAATGGCAGATTTTGGGGCAGAATGAACTGTTTTGGTAAATGGCAGGAGCAATGCAAGTTGTGGAAGGAAATATATTTAAGTTGATGTGCTACAAATTAGTCATGCTTGGGTTGGCCAAAACCAGCTGGACTCTAGGGCTTTATGAGAGGCAGATCAGCTTGATTAAGCTGTATTTGGTTTTGCTTGGTGTGTTCTGTAAAATGAAGCTGCTCATAAATGCTCATTTCTGTCAAGTGTGTCAAATGTGAAGATTGCAAAATAGATAATAATATCTGATTTATGGATGTGTAAATGGAGATGGAGTAATGGCAGCTCCCTGGCTTTTGTGTTCTTAATGGTTTATACTTCAAAAGGTATAAAAAAGCTTGGATTGTAATCTTTGCTCTAGCAGGGCTTTGGCATTGTGTTTCTGTCAGAGTAGAAATTGTTATCACGGATGTGGCCATTAGGGATTCTTAACGTAGATTTGGCAAAGCTGCTGGTGCCTCGTACTGGAGGGAACAGTTGGTGGTGGAGGGGCTGTGCTGCAGACTCCAGAAATGTTCTTGGACTCAAAGTCTGGGCACTGGCAGTGACACAGCTCTCAACTGGTGGGGGACTGGTGAAGGGCTGGTGAAGATGAACACTGGTGAAGTGTTTGTGACAAAGTTGGGGGCTAAAAGTTCCCAAGTTTCTGAAACCACTGGGATACCTTGTATGTATTTAAAGAGGACTTTGTTGCGCTCTGCTTTGCAAATGTAGTACAATTTTTCCAGCTGTACAGTGCAGCTTCCTACTTTAGAGCAGGGGCCGTAGTTATTAATCTGTCACTGGTTTATTTACATTCCACATGTAACAACACATTCTGTCTGTCCTTGCAAGGACCAGCTGCTGAAAGGTCCCTGGGAGAGGAGGACATATGTGCAAAGGGAAAACTGTTTTGTCAGGCTGTGGGAGAGCTGGCTTTCGCTTTCTTGAAAATTATTTTAAACCTCATTGTGATTGCTTTTATCTCTTAGGCACCTCCCTGGGCATACATTGCTTGTGCTTGTGGCCTTTTCATCTACCAGTCCCTGGATGCTATAGATGGAAAACAAGCAAGAAGGACAAATAGCAGCACTCCGTTAGGAGAGCTTTTTGATCATGGCTGTGATTCATTGTCCACAGGTATTGTTGTCATTTTTAATTGAAGTAGGAGGATTAAATTACTCTGTTTCAGGGATCAAATCTGCAATGCAATAAAAGGCTTCTTTACTGAAGAAAGGACAGCTGATAATGTTGAATGTATTGCTTTCAACCAGGAAAGTCACCTTTCTTTCCATAGAACAGTGCTCTGGATCAGCTGAATGTCTTCTCTTGTATTACACTGAAAACAAAGCTAAGCATGTGACTAATTCAAGCTGAGCCAGGACTTCTATATGATGCTTTAGCAGAGTCTTGGTTCTAAAATATTTTCTGTAAGAAATTATCATAATAATGTGCTGTATTATTTCATATTGACTTGATACAGGGTGATACCAAGACAGGTCTAAGCCTAAGCAGTGGGACTCTACAAGTCAGAGTTTCAGATTTGAATCATCCAGGTCAGTTCCTGGGTGGGTGAAGTTCATTGAGCCAGCCTGAAGTTTAACCCCATTGCAAAAAATTTTAAAATCATAGAATAACTTGATTTGGAAGGGTCCCACAAGATTGAGTCCAACTCCTGATCCGGTGTTTTGGGTTACTTGAATTCTAAAGGTCTTAAGCTTTAAACTTTATTAATTCTTTATCAGAGTTGTATATGGAAAGGGTGGAGGGGAAAGCTTAGATATGTTATGCATCCTGAATGTATCCAGACCTTTGATTTTCTTAATGCCATCAGAAAAATTCAGAAGACAAGGAATAATGTCTGGCAAATGCAGGAGAAAATCCCAAAACTTGCTTCAGGCTGCAGCTGCAAAAATTACTCAAGTCCCTTAATGACATTAGGCATCACAGGGAATAAAAATGTAGGAGACTTAGAAACCCTTAATATTGATGACTTCTAAATCTGATATGGATTGAAATCTATGTTGTGCAGCCTGTATATTTTTAAGTGGAAGCGTTAATCTCTAATTTCTGTGAAATAACCATGCCAGGATAACCTTTCTACTGTCCCTCCTCTAGGCCCTGTTGTTAGCTTTGCTTCTGGTGAGGATGCTTACACACATCCACCTTTTTCACTCTGTGACTGATTTTCTCCTGCAGTCTTTGTGGTTTTGGGAACTTGTATTGCTGTGCAGCTGGGCACCAACCCTGACTGGATGTTCTTTTGTTGTTTTGCTGGGACATTCATGTTTTACTGCGCGCACTGGCAGACGTATGTCTCGGGGACACTGCGCTTTGGCATGTAAGTACCTGGCTGAAAAAAAGGGAAAGGCACCCTGTTCTCCTGAATTGCGCCTTGTGTCACCATAGTGCAACTCCTCAGAGCAGTAGCAAATTGTTTTTATCCGTAGTGACACACTTAGAGCTTCTGGCAGGTGTTGGATCTGTAATTAATAGTGCTTGTCCCTTAGCCTGTGTTAGGAGTGGTAAAAATATAATTTTGGCCTGTTAGTTAATTAGAGCTTTTGTTGTGATGTAAAGCTAAATAAGTAATAGAAAGTACATGCTGTGTTATCCCAAGACTGGAATGCTTTGGTCAGATGGTGGCAATCTGGCTTTTGCATTCATTAAATTCTGTCTTGATACTGCTTGATTGTGATGTGCAGTTATTCATTAATATTAACCCTAACCCTTAAAATATGCTGTATTAATTGCCATTGTGCCTCCAATTTAAAGTTTGGAATCCGTTTTGGTTAGTGCAGGTATGGTTCTGTCAATAAATGGAAGCAAAATTGCAGTGCCAAGAAGGTCTAGAGCAGAAATCTTATTTCCTGCTGGATGAGGCTGGGTGGGAGGTGCAACACAAGGGCTTGGAGAGATGTGGGATTCTCTAACCTTAATGGGCAAATAAATGTATTCTGTGTTGAGAATTTTTTCTGTGTTTTCATTCACAGAGTAAACACATTTCAAATAAATGCACTGGAGAACTTTTTTTTTTTTTTTTTAATCTGGAAACTGAAATTTGCCCTTAGCTTGTGGGATTTTGAAACAATTCTAGAACAACTACATACAGATGTCTAATAGACTGTTATTTATGGTCTATAATTGCTATCTATAGGTACCCAGATACTGCTGAAACATTACAACTGTGGGTATCCTGTATATGACAGCTTTTATTGGCAGGATACTGTTTCAATAATGCAGATGCTCTTGAGAAACTTCTGTGTTTCTGCTCAAAAATTTAAGATGTTGGATCAGTTTTAAATGTCTATTAGAGGAAGAAAAGAAGAAAATCGAGACTTCTGTTCCAACTCGGACTACGCTAAAGCATATTGACTGAAACAATCAGATTCTGGTATTTAAATCTTTAAAATAAGACATGTGGCTCAAATAGTTTCCTGTTTTAGGAGTCTCACTTTCATGCTGTACCAGGAGTCTGAATGCTTTTAGCTCCCTTTGAACTTTACAGGGCCTTGATAATCAAAGATTTCTGGATATTGATCAAAGAACACAAAAGCCTGACCTTGACATGTACTTGACTTTAGAGATGGGAGTATCAACCTCCCCAAACTGCTGCTGTGCTGCAGAGAAGTGTTTGGGTCAGTGCTGGTGTTAACTGGGATATTCCTTTGTGAGGAGTCTGTATTTTGGAGGCATTTTTCAATAAATTTGATTTTTCTGTCTGGTCTTATAAGAATGTGGTGACCATTAGTATGTAGCTAATTCAGATAAGGCAATAAGCACCTAAATGTGTGTATCATTAATTTAGGTAACACAGCACTGTGTAGTAAACATATTTGTTCCTTCTTTTGCCCTCTGTCACAAGGTTAATAGACTGTCATAAGCTGATAGTCATTTTAATGCATAAACCATGAGACTATCCAGTTAACATATTCCCACTGTTTGACACTTTTTTTTATGAAGCTTTTGTTTCATTAATCTAAAACTGAAAAAGGTATTTTATCAATTCTTTCAGATTCACTGCAGTGCACAGACTTAGGTATCCTTAATCCTGAATAAGTGGGATCAGAGACAGCTGTTCAAAGGAGCCAAAAAGATCCTTATGCACAGGAGCTTTTTCCTGTCTGTATTCCATATGTTGTGACTCTCAAAAATCCTCAGAGAGAGGATATATTCATGATGTTTTAGGGAATGTGACGGTTTTTGACTTGCCTTAATTCCAAAGCAGCAGGAAAGAGTAGACAGCTGGTTATCACTTACTCTATTTGTGATATGTCCAATAAATTGTATTTCAGTGCAGAGAGAACTTGATAATGAAATGTCTTGGAGAAGAGCAGAGGGTGCTAAAGGAAGAGATCGTATTTGTCTCCTTCCACACAGGCCTAAAATGTTGAGTTACAGAATCAGCCTGTCTTGCTGAAAAAGTCCATCTTTAAAAAAAACAGGGAAATTAGTGTGTCAGACAAAGTGTGTGCTTGTGGAACAATGTGTGGTTTGTGCATGGGGAAGGGATTGCAGCTCCAGGAGCAGCTGAGGGAGCTGGGAGGGCTCAGCCTGGAGAAAAAGAGGCTCAGGGGAGACCTTCTGGCTCTGCACAGCTCCTGACAGGAGGAGGCAGCCTGGATGGGGTCAAGCTCTGCTGCCAGGGAATAAAGGACAGGACACAAGCTGCAAATTCCTCCTCATGTCTAACCTGACCCCGCACCAGGGAAGGGTCAGGTTGGACATCAGGAGGAATTTCTTCCTAGGAAGGGCTGGTCAGGCATTGGAAGGGGCTGCCCAAGGAGGTCTGGAGTCCTCATCCCTTCCCAAGGAACAGCAGAATGCGGTGCTCAGGGCTGGTGGCAAGGTGGGAATCAGTCAGGCTGGGCTTGTTGATCCTGGAGAGTTTTTCTAACCTTAACAATTCCATGATTCTCTCTGGTGTCATTGCACCAACCTTGATAAGTCCCTGAAGCTGAGCAGAGCACATCAGATTGCAGGGCAGGATCAGTTCCCCTGAGGGAGGAGGAAATGGGATCCATTCTGCGAGCACTCTATAGATTCTGCAGGTGGAGGAGGAAAACTTAGTTCATTTGGGCCCAATTGCTGAATCCAGCTATGCAGGTTGTCTTCTTCCTGACAGTGGGGGTGTCCCTATGCTACTCCAGGAATTAGAATAATCAGTTGAGTCAATAAAGTTCTGTGATCTGTCTCCATCTTCAAATGATCACACAATTCCATTAGATCCTGGCAACCACTGTACTCTTCAAAAAGCAATTGGTGTTGATTGAACAGCTCAAATAGCTAGGGGTCAGTATTGCTTAAAAATTCCCCAGGAGGAAGCAGGAAGTGTCTCAAGGCAAGTGGGGCAGGCTCCAGGAAAGTCACTGTAACAATATCAGCAGTGCAAAGGCAGCAGGGATAGAGTTAAATGCAGAAGTTTTACTTAAAACGCCTGATCTGGGGATGATCTTATGGAAGAACAGGAATACTCAGCACATTTGAAAAAGAGAAAGGTGATTTTGAATGGCAGAGAGACACTTAGTATTGAAGCAGCCCAAATAATGACTTGATTCTCCTGACCTGGTTTCCAGCACAGGAACTGGTTTATCTGGGTTATGGATTTGCTGTGCTGCAGCACAGGATGAGCTGAGTGATGTATTGGGGCAGCTGTGCCATTACCAGGGCACCTCTGCTTTGGAAACAGAGAATTTTTTCCTGCATATCCCAAAAATCAACTGGCAAGCTGCAATGGACTTCCATGTGTCCTTGTGGGAGCAGTTGTGAGATACTTCAGGAATGTGCTGCAGAAGACAGATCATTAGGGAGTACGGTGCACAAATCCTGAACAGATTTTCTTGATGTTTTCTGGAGCCCAGATGTTATCACCTGGTTCTTCTCCGATCCAGGATTATCTCACTTGGACTCAGTAGTGTGTGCAGGCTCAGGATGTTCCAGTTGCTCAAGGTCAGAGCACAGCCTGACTGCAGGGGCTGTCCCACATGCAGGAACCATCCATCCCTGTCAGAGCTGGATTCTGCAGCACAGCTCAGAATCACACAACAATGGAATTGGTTTGAGTGGGAAGGGACATTAAACTCATCCAGTCCCACACCTTCCACTATCCCAGGTTGTTCCAAGCCCTGTCCAACCTGGCCTTGGACACTTCCGGGGATTCTCTGGGCAACCTGTGCCAGGGCCTCACCACCCTCACAGGGAAGAATTTCTTCTCAGTATCCCATCTAACCCTGCCCTTTGGCAGTGGGAAGCCATTCTGCCTTGTCCAACCTGGGTGTTCTCTTGAGAGATGTGAGACACAAACTGCTCAGGTAAAGTCCTGGTGCATTTGTTCATGATGGAAGTGCTGGAGGTGCTGAATCATATTGAAAAAGCCCAGTTAGCACTGAACACTCAAGTGTCCATCCAGATACATGAGGGGGCTGCTGTGTCATGGTCTCCAGCATTTCTCCTACAAGTTTCTGCATTATCTGGTTTATTAACAACCTTTTTTTAATGAATATACCATAAGCTGGTGACGGTAGGAATTATAGCTGTGTATATGTGTGTGTAAATATAGACACAATGAGATGGAAATAAGTTTCCAAGGAGGCTTCACAAAGGAATATCATAAATATGGGAGGAAGAATCAGTTTTTACCACCTTTCATATAACTGAAAAGTTAAAAATGGTTACTTTGCCATTTGAGTAATAATCCCCAGGGAAGGCAAAATAACTCAGGCTGCTGAGCAAAATGGCCTTTCTTTATGAGGGTTGGAGAATTTGGGAAAACATTCCTATTCAGTGACTCTGGAGCAGCTGTACAGGCCCAAGAGCCTGTGAGATAATGGGTTGGTTCACCTGTGCTCTATCACCACTGCTGCCACTAAGGTCCAAAGGAGAGGTGAGGAAATGGGAGATTTCAGAAAGCTAAGCCAACCTTCCTCTTCAGCCTCAGTAGAGGAGGAGTTGATGTCCTATCTTGTGTAGACAACACACACCAAATACTGAAATACAGGGATGGAAACCTTCCAAGTCAGACTTTAGCACATTGAGTACTTGCTCCTGGGAACAGCCTCAGCATCTCCACTCTGAGATAAGGCGGTCATTCCCATGATTTTAGAGCTTAAAACTTTCCAACACTTCTTGGAGAACTTTTACACCCAGGTTATTTACAGAGGAGAGTCTGAGGTTAAGTCATGTCAGGAGGTGTTGGGTTCTCTGTACTTGCAAGCAGGATGTGTTGAAGTATCTTTGTGGTGGGTGTGAAGTTTGCTGCTGGTAACCTGCATCTCCTGCTCTCTCAGGCACCATGGCAGCGTCACAGAAACCTGTGCAGCTGATGAGGGCTCACGGAAAAGGTGGGGGATGGTTTCCACATCCTCCTCCTCTTTCCTCCCACAAGTCCTTCAACAGCATTTTCAGCCATGATCCCATTGGTCATGTGTGGAGATGCTGCTCCTGATTGTTCTGATAAATTCTTGGAGTTCTCACTGCTCTGTGAAATAATGAACTGCAACATAACAAGAATATGGCTATTGCCTGACCTGTGCAACTTCTGTATACCTCTGTGAGAGCAGAAGGAAAAATTTACATACTGGATGTGTATAATAACAAGGAAGGGGGTTTATGGCCCATTTTTAATATTATTTTTCCCTTTAACATTAATTTCCTGGTGCATGAATAATTCTAATTCATGTTCTCATTTTTTCTGTACAGTTTGCTTTATTCGCACTATTATATTTCATTGCATCCAAGTGAAACTGCTGGGTTGGAATGAATTAGGATAAAACTCTAATAACTTTATAACAAAGCACTTCACTTCTGGCATGTGACTCTCAGCCTTTCTTTCTCTTGTGTTCTGATGTTGAACATTCTTTTCTTGCTGCTGTGGTTCCCTTAAGAAAACAGTCCTTTGTCTCCTGCTCAGATTCCTAGTTCATTGCTCAGCATTAGAAATCCCACTTGAATGCTCAGTAGATATAGACAGGACAGATGGAAGAATCATCATTTTCCAGACCAGAGTAGTAGCAGTTATACCAACTGGTAGATGTAAGTTTTCCAGCCCCATAACTTCTGTTTTCTGCTGAGGAAGGAGTATTTTTCTTGTCTGCTGTGATTTGGGACTTTTTCGTGGAGTTTTGTGTGTTGGGAGAGGAAGATGAGGACGGTGCATAACCCTCCACCGTAGTTTCACACAGCCTTAAAAAGCTGTATTAGATCAGCTTTGTTGCTAATGATTTACTTGATTTCAGGGCCATCTCCAGTGTAAGTGTCTGTTTCCTGTTGTCATTGGATCATTTTCTCAGGGTATCTCTCCATTTGAATTCAGTTTATGTTCCCTGTTAGCACAAGGAAGGGACTGACTGCAGCTGTCTCTGAACCCTGAGCCAGTGGTGGCTCTTCAATTGTCTAATGATTTGTTTAGTCAAACAGGGCCTTTTAAGAATTGCCCATGGAATACACTCAATAAATTAGCACTGACAAGGGAATATTCTGGATGCAGCACTAATCCTCCGTGTGCTAAGTGACTCCAGACTCAGGAGCCTGACAGGGCTCCCTGCAGAGCAGGTACAGGGATTGTCAGTGCCAGCATCTCCATGGAGTGAAGCACATGCCAAGGTCAATGCCCCTTCTTAAACTTCCCAGATGATGTTTAAAAAATGGATCCATGTCTGAATTACAAATATCACCTAAAATAACATAGGAAGAAAGGAATAGAAACTGCAGCTGTTGTTAAGCACCAAAGCAGCTGTGGGGTTTGGTCATGGGGATTTCTCTTACTGTATTCCCTAAAATACCAATTATTACCTCTCCCAGCTATTTACTGTGTTATGTGCTGTGATAATTAAACTGAAAATGGTTATCAGGCTGAACTTCAGTGGCCCCTCTCCTCTGGCCTGGTGTCTGCATATCGTCACTGCACCTGAACCCTGCAGTGCAGCCACAATGATCTTTCTGTGCTGCCCCTTTTAAATCCCTTGGCATGGCGAATGTCTGTTCCAGCACACACTGATAAGCACAGCCATAAACAGGGGTTGTGTTCTGGCTGATGCTGCTGCTGAGTTATTTTCTTTTTAAACTAGATGGTTTGATTTTTTTAATTTGATCTCAATTAAAAATATTTTTGTTATGGTAAAATGCAGATTTATGGCACTATATTAGGAGAAAGGGTGGTTTCTGTGGCTCTGTTGGCTCCAACATATTTTGGCATCCCTTTCTGTCAGGGGTGAGAAATAAATAGATACAGAATGGAGTGTAATCACCCTGGAGCAGGGGTCCAGAGCTCACTTCTTGGAGCATTATTTTCCAAGGAGCTGCATGGGGAGGGAGGTGAAACTTCTTCCTTTCCCTCAGAAGTGTCAAACTGAAATACAATCTTCATTTCTGCTCCACTGAAACGTGCAGGAGCATCTTCAGCTAAAGAATTCATGTATTCAGTGTCATTTGCAGACAGGAGCATGAGGTCAGGAGATGAGTCCTGGATTGTGCGTGGTTATGGGTTTCATTCACCATGACTCAGAGCAAGGAATATCATTTATTCCCTCATGCACACACTGAATTATTGTTTTTTCTCATGTGTTGGAGTGAAACAGTAAAACTGTAAATTGCAGAAGTTCTGAATGAAGATTTAAATGTGTAAAATACTATGTGGGTTAGAATGGTTTTGTTAATTCATTAATACTCCTGGATTTTTTGGTTGTTAATCCCTACCCTGAATTACCCTTTGAATCATCGCAACCCTGGGTTTTGTCCTTTAGCCTGACTGAAGATGTCTAATGGTTCCCCTTCAGAGGAGTGCTCAGGACAATGTTCTGAACTGTTTCTCTCCCTCGCATGTAGATTTGATGTGACAGAGTCCATGCTCTGCACAGTAGCCATCCAGCTCCTCACGGGAACGCTGGGGCCCTCATTCTGGAACTACACGGTAAAGCCTTTGCTTGGCAGCAGCATGGACTGAGCAGGGCAGCACCTTTGTCATGCACTACTCTGTGGAAAGCAGCTCCTACAGGGGATTTCACCAGTGTTTTCATATTTAACACAAGGAGGAAAAATATTTAATGAGTAGAAAAAATTTGATTTAACTGGAAACAAATTTTTTGAAAGCATCTCATTTTATTTGAAAGCAAAGCAAAACCTGCCTGTTCAACAAAAGTTTAAATCAAACTTCTTTTTATAACAGTTTTGGCATCACCTAAAAGCCAAGCAGGGCTGTGGACGCGCCTCTAAGTGTGGGTATAGAATAATGTTGTTGGAACTACTTTTTAAAAAAGCTTCTTTTGTTGCTGCTATTTTGATACCTTTCCACCAAAAAAAGGAAAACTTCTTGGCTCTTTCAGGGAACTGTGTCTTGTGTAATAACTTAAAAAGTCTAGTTAAAAATGTCTGTTTTAAGATGTGCAGCTTGATCCCTGTGCTTGTAGCTTCGTGAAGAACTTTCTTTCCAGCTTGTCTTTATTTTTAAAATGCTTTTCCTTATGTCTGTGCTAAATAAGTCTTTTCCCCTGTCATTTGCTAGCCTTAAAAAGGACTTTCTCTTTCTTATTTCATCTCTTTTTTTTTTGCTGATACATTATATGTGGGTGAGGTCCCCTCCCAATAAAATGTTGTCATTAAAAGTGAATGAGGATTCCTTGAAATATATAATAGATTATTATTGTTGTTGATTAATTTTTAGCCTGGACTTTTCTGTGACGTATTTGAGGATATAAGAATAGCTTTTTGATCTCTTTCATAGAACTGCATCAGATGTTAAACCAAAGTGAGGTTATTTTTTTGGTCGTTGGTTTGTATAGCTTTTGTTAAACCTGTATTTATGCTAATTATTTTCTAATAGTTCTTTTGTTTTTTTTCATGTAGTAGCTCAGCAAAATCTCTGTTTTCAGGAGGTTATTTAGGAAGATGAATTACCGGCTCTGCTTTAGATGCAGCACCATCAGCAGTATGGTAAATTCTGACGTGTCTCCAGCTGATGTTGGGACTGGGTGGCTCTAAAGGGAGTCAAGTGACTTAATTTTTAAAATACTTTGTTTATAATCTATGAAAGGCTGGAAATAGTGTCAGTAAATGGTAGTTTAGCAAGTGGTGATGCAAAGGAAGGAAGAGCTTAAATCAAGATTTTAGCCTGTGATATCAACTAACCAAGTAGTAACTTAGGGCGAAAAAAATTGTAAAATCACATAGTTCTGAAACACTCAGAGTTCTGAAATCATTCCCTGGTGGGATGGTTGTGGGATGGAAATAACTCAGATTGGGTGATGAAAGGAAATTTTTTGAACTGGAGTAGGACAATTTACCATGGGGCGGAAAAGAGAGGAAGAGCAGGTGCAGAGGACCTGGAGCTGCTGAAGATGTCCATCTGCAGCCCTCCCTGGCAAACGAGACCTTTGCCATCCCAGGAGATACTGGTGATACTGGTTTTACAGCCAGCTGGGGAGTAGGGTGGGAGGCGATGGGCCAGGCAGGGCATTTTCACAGAATCCCAGGATGGTTTGGTTTAGAGGGACCTTAAAGCTCATCCCATTCCACCCCCTGCCATGGGCAGGGACACCTTCCACTATCCCACGTTGCTCCAAGCCCCAGTGTCCAACCTGGCCTTGGACACTTCCCGGCATGGGGCAGCCACAGCTTCTCTGGGCAGCCTGGGCCACTTGCACAAGGAGCTTCTTCCCAATGTCTCATCTATCCCTGCCCTCTAGAACTGGGAAAGCACTTCCCCCTTTTTCTGTCCCTCAGGCTCTTGTCACTGGCTCCTGAGACAGAACCCCAGGTGTTGCCTATGACAGGTCTCCTCACACACTTATTTTAACGCAGTTTTAGGCACTGAGTTACAGGATAGACTTTTAAATATATTTAAATTCTTGCATGAGTAATTTCAGATGCCTTCTGGCATCTTTAGTTTTAGTCTTAACTCATAAATAAAGATGCTGCTGCTTCCAAGTGGTTTACTCAGACACACCAAGCATAATGACTTATTTACACACTCAGATGTCAGACAGAACAGATTTTTAGGTCAGTATTGCACATCTCAGATGGGTAAGCTACAGAAAATGTATATTCATACTCCAGCTGTTTCATGTGACAAACATCTGTAGTGAGAAAATACAATAATATAACCTTGTCTTGAAAATGCTGCAGGAGCTGGGACAGTATGAAGTGAGTAGCTTCAAATTCTCGCAGCACAGCTTAACCTTGTACTTGCTGGGCAGGAAAGCTTTATGTTCACCAAGGAGGGGAAAATGCTTTAAATTATTATTGAAGTTTACTTATCCCTGTAGCCAATGGGAAATTATTTAGAAGAACTGAAGGCTTAAAAAGGTGGAAAATAAAAATATTGTGGGAATCGAAATAGGTTTACTTCATTATTCTGCACATTCACACTTGAAGTGCCAGAGTTTCAGCCCTGCCTCCCTCTCTCTGCAGCTCTGCAGTGTCACCCAGCAGTTCTTGTACTGATGGAATGTGACTTTGGTTTGGAACATTTTGCCTTGGTGATTTTTCAAAGACCAGAATTGGGCTGTTTTAATACAGTTTAGCACAGCGATATAGAGGAATTGCAAATAAAGGTCTTAAGGATGATTCAATCTGGAGACTGCTCAGCATTTTATACAAAACAAAATGTTAAAATAATAATGTTCCTGACAACATTTGGTCACAGAAGTGATTAGAGGGATGGAAACCTTCTATGCGGAAAGGATGTGAGAGCTGGGGATGTTCAGCCTGTAAAAGGGAAGAATCCAGGGAGACCTTAGAGCCTCTTCTTGTGCCTGAAGAGCTAGAAAGGGACTTTGGACAAGGGATGGAGTGCCAGGACAAGGCAGAATGGTTTCCCAGTGCCAGAGGGCAGGGATAGATGGGATAGTGGGAAGGAATTCCTTCCTGTGAGGGTGATGAGGCCCTGGCTTAGGTTGCCCAGAGACATTGTGGCTGCTCCATCCCTGAAAGTGTCTGAAGCCAGACTGGACGCAGCTTGGAGCAACCTGGGATAGTGGAAGGTGCCCCTGCACATGGCAGGGGGTGGAATGGGATGAGCTTTCAGATTCCTTCTAACTCAAATCATGCTGGGGTTCTCTGGATCTTCTCTTATGTGGGAAGACTGTACAAGTTTGAAGACTGGCAAATAATCTGCATTTCAAATTGTCAAAACAGGGAAAGGAGGACCAACAGACAAAAACACTGCAGTGTGTGCAGGAGAATCCATGGATGGCAGTGTCACCACAGGAATTGCAACTGCCCGTGGAAGCTCTGCAGGAACTTTCCTGTCTTGTGAATTTAGGCAGATAGGTAGTGAGGGTTGAAATGTGCATTTAAAAACTCTCAACTTTTATGTGGCTCTGAGTTCATTTGAATTAAATCCTTAGGTGTTCTGGTTTTCAGCCTGTGGTCACCCCCAGTGCAGTGCTGATATCGCCTGACCCTGCCCCTGCCTTCTACAGTGCTGCTGGTTATTATTCTTCCCTAACATCACTTTGCTGCAGAATCAGTACTTCTCAGCATTGTTGTGAGTGTTCTCCCCAGCCTTGCCACTGGATGTTCTGTTTGAGCATTTTACTTTGTCAAAATACTGCGTCAGGGCTTTTTGCTCTGTTGTCATCATCTGTTGTTGAGGCTCTTTGTTCTTGTTCTTTGCCTGGATGTTCCTGCTGATCTTAAACCTCAATACATGGTCTTCTGTTTATTTTATAGATGATGAAAAAGCCCCTGATTTATTTGAAGAAGAGATTTTTAGAACTTGATTCTTTGTATCCACTGAACTTGTACAATAACTTTCCGTCCATCTGCTGTAGTGTGGGAATGTCTTGGGAATAGGGTTTGTTTAATTTTCTTCGTTTCATGGGGCTTAATGATCTTCCACACAATGTGCACAGTGTCAGTGTCTGGGCAGTGCTGACATGACTCAGTTGTCAGGAAACATCAGGCAGCAAAGCTGTCAGGTTGGCGGGAAGTGTGGCTCCAGTGATGCCTGAAAATAACCCACATAATAAAAATATCTCCGTTCAGAGGCTTTAAGAACCTCTTGCAGAATTCATGCTGCTTGCTCTTACCATTTGTTTTTTTCTTAGGATTTCCACATGTAGTATTTAAATGAGTAAATAAGTACAAACACAAGTTGAAAATAGAATCTTTGAACTGATTCCCTTCTTACTTTGAAAAGGTTTTGCTTTCTTACAGCTCTGTGTGTGGTACCTGCTTATATACAATTAAATGTGATTGTAGTAACTCAGTGAAGTAATCTGCAGGAATAAAGGCCTTTCCTTATTTTCTGCTTTTTTTCTCTTAGTTTTTTACTATAATTGATATGTGATCCATTGCTCCAAAATTGTGTTTTCTCTAATGTTTAGCATGGGAGAGTCACTTGAATATGCAATGGAACTTGATGTAGAAAAAAAAATACGGTACTAATGATGTCATATTTAAGCAGGAACATTATCACCCTGCTTTGCAACTAAATTCCCCATCCACTAAAGCAAGTTGGATGTATTTTCCCTCAAAAAGAAAGGCATTGGTCAGTCTCCCTCTGTAGAAATTTTCCTAGTTTGTACACTTGTTTTCCCCTCTTTGTACCTCCAAGACTTCCTCGTGGGTCCCCCTCATGGGGAAACGCCTAAAAATTTCTGTGCTAGGAATGAGAGATGGGCGGGACTCTTGGTTTTTTGGTCTTCAGGTTATTGTATATTTTTCTCTTATCAGAAATTCTGTATGCCGTCTACATCTTAGACTTACCTTACAAAGAGAAGGCACCAAAAGTCACAAGACACAGAGATTCAAGGTACAAAGTTGTCAGATTTTAAGGAACTTGAGATGACTCCTCTATGTAGCAGCATCATAGATGTATCTGGTTCATGCTGTGGTTGCACAGTTATCTCGAATTCAGGTTAAACCCAGAGAGGATCAGTGTGCCCCTTTCACAACCTTGTGCTTCCAGATGTTGTTCCCTTCTGTGGTTCAGCTTAGAGGAACTGCCTGTGGATTTCTGTATTCTTAGATTTCTGTCCAGCAGCCACTTGACATCCTTAAAAAAACTTCACTGAATAATTCTAACATCAGGCATGTGCTTTACTGATATCAAGTCTATTATTTAAAATCATCTGACAGTGGTTTTAATGAGCATGGGATGTTACCAGGCCTTTTTCCTCTTTGGGATTAAGAATTTATTGTTTAGGTGATAGTTTGGTGTTTAGTTTCTCCTCGGTAGGTCTTAATGCTTTTGTCTTCTGTTTTAAGGAGCCATTTGGTATTAAAAATACAGAATATTAAGGTGGAACTGAAGTTAAGTTTTGTATTTGTTCTACAACAGGAGATTCTTAGTGTAAGTCATGGGTGAATTTTTAACAAATATCTTTGGCTGCCTGATGCTCTTTCTGTTTGAGTTAGAAGGGCAGAGCCCTGGGCAGGGGAGTGAAGGTTGTGTCATGGCTATGTAAAGATAAAACTGTTTCCCTAACCTCAATCCAGGCACTGCTCCCCATGTATTTGTTGGGCTCTCAGTCTTGTGCAAAAGTTTGTCTGGCAGAGTAACTTGGGTTTCCATAGACGACATTGCATTATTGTGCATAAGATTTCTGCTGTCAGAAGAAACCTGGTTTCCTATCTGAGGAAAGCTGTAAATTGAAGTTACCTCCATGACTTATTAGTCACTGTTTCTGTGAACTTTTTTAGTTTCTTTCTGTTCTTTAGGAGATTGACAGAAGTAGTGAAATGGGCTAAAACACATTCCTGCACTTCTGGAATGGGGCTGATCCAGTCCTTCCGTGTCTGGACACAGTGAAGACACATTTCCATGCTGACTCCAAGGGCTGGGAGGAAGCAATTTGCATGAAATCAGTAGGTTTGTGTATTGCAAGGTACCTCAGTGGCTCAATTTGTTTGTATCAGGACTGAAAACAGATATTTTAGAACATTCTTTCCTCAGTGGAAATTAATTTTTTCCCCAGCCAGTTATGATTGCCTTGCAGGATTGTTATTGAGCAAATTGAATATAGGAGGGCTCTGAAGGTTATTTCCTGGATGTTCCATCTCCAGGTTTGTGAAGCAAATTGGCAAAACAAAGAATCATGGAATGGGTTGGGGTGGAAAGGACCTTAAAACTCATCTCATTCCAACCCCTGCCGTGGGGGATGTCTGCCATGGGGTTTAGGTGCAGCCTTGGAATTATCCCTTGTGCATCTTGCTCTGCTGCTGACCAAACTGGAGACCCTCAAATGAGAGGATCCACTCCCAAACTGAAACAAAGTCTACGGAGAAACACTGAGCTGATACTGAAATCAATTCCATGGTCTTGCAGCTCATTTAAGGCAGACAGAGGAAAGCCCACCCCATAATGCTTCTTCCCTGTGCAGGTGATATCAGCAGGGTTTTGTCACAGCAAAGCCTGTGTGTGCAGGAAGGGATTTGAAGTCTTTTAGGTAGAACTATCTAACTGGAAATATAGATAAGCCAGAAGTGTTTCAAAATGACTTGAAGGATTGTTTTTTGATGTAGCACTGCATGGCAAGATACTATTATGTGGCTATAATAGATATGTTGTATATAACATATTTTTAAATAGAACATAGATCTAGATGCATATATATAGATGTATAGAATGTGTATGCCTATTTATAACATATATAGTGTATATGCACCCATATATATCCCACCAGCAAGTCCATCCTCTTCATTTCACTTGTATTTTTATATACTCCTGGCATTCATTTGTACACCTGTCTTCCCCTCTTTCTACCTCTAAGACTTTTATATGCTCTTTAAAACAAAGTGATAAATTCCCTGTTTTCTCCCATTCTTCCTTCAGCACATCTTGGCTCTGCTGGAACCAGAAGTGGTTTCTCTTCTTGCTGCCACTGCACCATTTTCATCGATGCTTTTAGTGTTTCTTTTCAAAGCTTGATGCTATTCAGAGAATATTCATATTAAGATAGGGTAGAGAATATAATAGGGTTTAAAAATGCATTTTTAGAATTTTATTGTCTGTACTAAATTCTTTTTTTTTTTTGGTGGACAAGGTTAAAATTGAATATTTATTTCTGCAGCTGCCACTGGGCAGTGAAGAGTTCCAATGTTTCTGGTTGATAAAATGGATTTCTGTTATTGCACTGTGAAGTAAAACAAAATTATAGCACAACATTGCTCTTAATTTGAACAATAAAACTAAATACATTATTGTTTTCTAAATTATTTGAGTTTTCCTTCTTTTCCTCAGTCTTTATACTGTGCATGACAGAGTTGTGCTGCTGAGCTTGCGAATAACTGACTTGAAATTGCTTTGAATAATTTTGCTTTTTTTTGGCTTTTTGTACCTAATCAGAATTGATGTGACTGAAGTACAAATCTTCATAATAATCATGCATTTACTGGCAGTGATTGGAGGACCACCTTTTTGGCAATCTCTGGTAATTTTGCTCGTGTTCTTATTTTATCTTTTGTAATAGTCCCGTGGTCACTGTAGGATTCCTGCACATCAGGAGACAGTTTCACTTCTGCAGGAAGGTTTCACTTTTCTTTATAAATGGAAACAGATTTTTGAATTCAGATCCCACGGAATTAACTGTGGATTCTGTCTGTACCAGAGTTATTAAAACAAAGTTATTTTATACACTGTGCATGCGGTAAAAAGCTATCAAACATTGCATGAACTTAAACCTTTGGTGAAACCCTGGTCCAAACCTGAATGAATTTCATGCAACAAAAAGTGGAGGAATATTAAACTGGGATGAAGATTTGGGGGGACTCTTGGAGAGCAGTTGGGAGCCATCAGTAGATAATTTGGCCTGAATGTGGCTGATGACTCTTGATTTGTGTGAGGAGACAACCCCTACTTGTCAGGAATTTCCTTTTAAACTAAGATGATCCTGGTTAAATGAGTTGCTGGCACAGCCTGGCTGCAGGTCTTTTATTTATATCTATGTCTATGTATATATTTATATATAATACAGGTATGTTGACATAGTCTCACCGGGCTATGTCAGCTGACAGTTTAATAATAATGATAATTATAATAATAACAATATAATAAGTAAGTATTACTGAAGCCACATTGAGCTATCAAAATGGCATTGTCCACAGAAAACCATGTATATGCATACATAAATTTAAAAAATATAAATTTTTATATATGGAAGTAAAATCCAAAGCATTGTTGTCCTGAAAGGTTTTCCTTCCTGGTTATTGATCTTCTCTCTGTATTTGATAAATACAATTCTTAAGGAGAAAGAAATCTTGATTTCAGTAACACCAAGAGATGGTCAAAAGTCCCTGAAAAGCTTCACCCCAAATGGATGAATTTCTAATGTGCTCTATGTAATGGGAGCAATGAAGCCACAGTATGTGGAGAGGATCCCAAATGAGAGCTAATCATGGCTCTCCTTGTTTTGCTGCTTGCTTTCAGGCTTAAAACCCCAAAGCCCTTAATTAATTCAAAGTAAATACCATCTATAGGGAAAGAGGGTGGGTAGGACTGATTAGAAAATAAAAATGAGGCTACATATCACCTTATTGGTGCCAAGTTTTCCAGACATATTAGTGTGTCCAATATCCCCATGCAGCTATACTTTAATATTCTGTGTTACCAAAAGAATTTCACAATTCCTATTCTTGGTTTCCTTTAAAAAAAAAAAAAAAAAGAGGGGGGGAACAATGCTGCTACAGCAACCTCTGTCACAGTTCAGTGATGTTTGTATGAGCTTAGAAATTGATCTCTTGTTATTAAATAGCTTAAATAACTCTAAAACAGCCTTTTAAATAACCCTTTTCAGCAAAATCTTGACATCTATTAGAAGTTCTGGGTTGCAGCAGCATTTGCCTAAGGCAGCTCCCAAAAATATTAAACTATTTTGGTTGCTTTAACAGAGCATTTCTCCAGAGAACAGCCCTAATCAGGTCTCCCATGACAATTCTGTTTAATTCAATAAGTGAGATTTTGTGTTCATTTAGAGAGAAATGTTACTTACTGCTTGCAGAGCAAAATAAATCACACAACCCCTTTTCACCCAGCCCTCTATAATCCTTTAATACTTGATGTGATTGCAAAATTGGTGGTTTGGTATTTTCTATTTGCTTCTGTTTGGGGGAAATATGGAGTAGATGTGGTTGTGTATTCAAACATTCCACTTTTCAAAGGAAAAGCAAAATACTCTGGACAGGCAAAATGCAGAGTTGTAAATTTTGGGAATTGTTGCTTTCATTACCTTTCTTTTATTCCATGAAACTGTGTGTGCCCATCATGCCTTCCTCCTTGCTGGCAGTGTAAATTCACTTCAGAGCCTCTTAAATGCTGCCCCCCATGCTCCTGGAGCTAAGCAGTTCCTGTGGGATGCTGAGTATGTCTCAGTGTGGATCATTTGGGGCATGTGAGTAGAGCAAGGAAGCTTTGGGTAACTTGTTTAATAGATCATATATTTGGAGTTGATTTTCCTGCTTGAAGCAAGAAGAGTGCTGCAATTGCTGGAGTTTTCTCCCGTAGGGTCTGGAATATGAAAAAGCACAAACACCTTGGGAATATGAAGCTGGAATTCAGCCCTCTGGAAGTTGTTCCTTGGGCAGATGTGACTGCAGTATATTTGGACAGCTCCAAACTCCAGCTGGGATCCAGCCCTGTGAGGAGGACTCCAGGGTTGAAGTTGCCCAGGTGGCTGTGGTATTTGAGGGATTGGTGAGAGGAGTTCTTGGAGGAAGTGGCTCCGTGTCTGTTCACATGGTCTCTTACATGCTCCCTCCCTGCTGCTTCCATGAGCTCTTAGCTGGGATCTGCTCTGGCCTATTTCCTCATAATTTTATTTTTTTAAATCCCAATTCATTCTGCACAAAACAGATGAAATGTACTCTGGAATCCTGGCAGTAATTTGCTGGCAAAATATTCCAGACTTGCTTTAATGCTGGCTCTGGCAACCACTCCCAACTCCATCTGTTGCCTACTGCCACTTGGTTATTGCCATGCCTGGGCTCTTCCCAAACAAAATCTGGAATCATGGAATGGTTTGTTTTGGAATGGACCTTCAAGCTTATTCAGTCCCACCCCCTGCCATGGGCAGAGACACCTTCCACTAGACTGGGTTGCTCCAAGCTCTGTCCAGCCTGAAACACTCTTTTCCCAGGGTTTACCTGGATTCTGTAGCTCTCTGGGCAATGTAGCCTTCCGTCTGTGATTGATCTCAGACGGTTTAACAAAGAACATCATTTGCCTGCAAAAGATGTGACTGGTGATGCTTCCCTGCATTGCTGACACGGTTTTGGGAAGTTCTGCCTGCTTGTGACTTTGGATGAAGCCCCTGGACTCACCAGGAAGGGCAGAATAATTGCAGGGACTGTAGTGATACATGGAATACCAGACAGGGAAGCCTTGCAGCTGTCTTCCACTGTCCTCTAAGTTAAAATTCAGGGGCTGCAGTGCCACTTTGTAAGAACATTTCCCTCTCTACTCAGAGGGAAAAAATAAAAGTAATCTGATATTTCCTTGATTTTACTGCTTCCCACTTCTGGCTTTGTTGATCCCATTTTGTACACAGAGAAATTTGGCAGTTGCTGACTTTTTAATCCATTCCTGGCTTTCCTCTGCCAAATTTCTCTATGTGGCTGTTTCTGAATAATTTTTTTTCTGGCATTTTTTTGCACTGATGCAGCTGCTGTGGAGGCCAAAAGGAGGGTGTTAAGAACGCAGAATTGGTCAAACTGGGTGTTATAACAGTGTGGCCTTATCTTCTCCTTCCCTGAGCATCCTTCTCCAGTGTGCCAGTGGTAGCTGGGAGTTCACAGGGTGTTTTTCCCAGCCAACCCCCTTTGTCTTGGGGAAATGTCAAGCTTAATGTCTTTTGACTTCTGTAATGGAGTTTGCTACTGTTTCCTTTTGCTTGTAAAAGTCAATCCACCCCATCCTTTAAATACCAAAGTTCTGAAGCAGAGGCCAGCACAGGTACCTGCTTTTAGAAGAGCTTGAGGAGTCCTGAGCCTCCTGACGTTAATGGATGATTACAAAGTGGTGCTCCAGTCTGGCTGTTCAAGCCTTCTCTTGACTTGTCTTTATTCTTTCTCTACAATCTTGTAGGAAATGTCTTTTTATTTTTTTTCTTTAGCAGAGTAGCCTTAGCAAGGGAGAAGTATATTTGAATGTCATGAAACTGGGTGGGATTTGGGGAGAGGGCTGAACAAGGCATGAAGGGTTAAAGCTCCTCTGCCTCTTAATCATGCCCTGGAAAGATGAAGAGATTCAGTTGTTGAATGGAGTAGAAAACTTAGGATCTTCAGGAACAATCTTCAAGCTCTAGTAGGGTTTGGACAATGCTCTTAGTCACAGGGTTGGACTGTTGGGCTGTGTAGGAACAGGGGTTGGACTGGATGCTCCTGATGGGTCCCTTCTAACTCATAATATTCCATGATTTACCTGCTGAAAGCTACTCTGAGAGTGTAATTAAAGAAAAATAGGAGCAACTTGACCTCCTTTGGCCTTCTGTTCCTGGCCAGACTCATTGGGGAGCCAAGTATTTATTCAATTGAGTACCATGACTTGTTCCCGAATAAAGAGCTTTTAGTAGTTGAACAGATACAGTTGGGAAGTTTTGGGTAGTTATCTCTAAACACTTGCTCCCATAACTTATTTCCTGTGGTTTACTTTGGCTACTCTTAATTTCTAGTTTTTCCTGTTCTGCTTGAAATGTAACTGTTAAAAAACGAAGGAAACTTTCGAAACTGCTCGTTCTCCCCTTCTTTAGCAACCTCATCCTTCGTCTCCTGGGTCACTGACTCTGATCTGACTTATCTGTTCTCTTTGCTTGCCTTGCCTTGTGCAAAAGATTGGACCCAGTACTTGAAAGGGTTTATCTGACCATCCCCAAGTGACTCTTGTTCTGTGCAGTTTGATCTTGACTGCAGCTTCAGGAAAGGTGATGATACTCTCCCCGGGGATGATTTAGAGCAAGTTCTTGGTTTCTGTCCATTTCTCTGCTTTTGGTGTCTCTTCTCTGATAACTGAATATAAGTTTGGCGTTCTGGGAAGCTTCATGGAAGCTTTTGGAAAATAAATTTTTCTCTGTAGAAATGTCAATCTCTGTATAGCAGAGAGAGAAGAGCAAATGTGTTGGAAAGTGGAGTGTTTGAATGCACCTGAAATATTAACCCAAATTTGAGTTTGTGCACATTTTAACTTCTTGTCTCTCTTCCATTAAGATTCCAATACTGAATATTCAGGTGAAAATATTCCCAGCTCTTTGTACTGTGGCAGGAACCATATTCTCCTGTACAAACTACTTTGGTGTGATCTTCACGGGTGGAGTTGGCAAAAATGGATCCACTATAGCAGTGAGTACCTTGGGCTGCCAGTTCCTCCTCAGCACAGAGGCTCTTCAGCCAGTTTCTATTTAACATAATACCTCCTCCATGGAAAATATTTTCCCTTCGTCTCCTTGCTGGCTTGGGAAACACAAGCTCATATTGTGTGTGTAAGAATTGTAGATTTAGGAGTAAAGGTTTTAAAAATTTTGATTAAAATACTCATTGTGCTTTGGTATTTGTTTTTGAATTAATGAGATAAACAAGTTACACAAATACACCCCTCACTGAAGAGTTCATAGAAAATTCAAAAATCCATTTAGAAAGAAATTTTTCAAGAAGATTCTGGGTTTGATCCTTCTGAAACATCTATATTATTTATATTACTAATGTAAAAGAACAAGGGGAAGTGTCTGCACAAGCACTTTCTGTTGCAGTGTTCTTGCTGCCTAAAAATCTGATTTCTCTTCCCAGTGCCAAAAAGTTTCCACCACATTCTCAACTGCTGCATGCTCAAGTTTCACTACTTTTTGTATCTTTTACCACCAGCATTCAGAAATATGTTTCTGATGTGATTTTATTTTTAACCCTTCATTGCACACCACATGAGGAGCTCTTTGAGGTTTCTTTGCAATGTGCACATTTTATTAACCTCATGCTTTAATCTCACCACAGGGAACAAGTGTCCTCTCACCTTTTCTCCATATTGGCTCAGTGATCGCCTTGGCTGCAATGATCTACAAGAAATCTGCTGTGCAGCTCTTTGAGAGGCACCCCTGCCTCTACATCCTGACTTTTGGCTTTGTGTCTGCCAAGATCACAAATAAACTGGTGGTGAGTACACCAGAACCTTCCCAAGTCTTGCTGCAGGAGAACTTTTGTAGATTATGAAGCTCTCTGGGTATTCCACTGACTAACTTGCAGTTGTTCGTGCACTGAAGAGATACTTGTGCTTTGCTTTAAGTAGTCTGTAGGTGCAACAGAGTATTTTTCTGTTTCAAAGGGCAGTGGTAATGTGGAGTTGATGCTGTGGTTGCACAGGCAGCACCAGACAGCTCAGAGCTGTTTCTCTCCCTTCCCCAGCTGTTAATTCACGCATTTGCAATGTATTTGTGCATGTGTGAAGAGCTGGGCTGGAAAAGAGGTGGCTGGAATCCCCCTCAGATGCCACGGGGAGGAAGGTTTGGAGGAAGGTTTGGCAGAAGGAGAGGAGGTGATGGAGCTGCTGAGGTTTGGAACACTTCCTGAGGGTTTAATTTGAAGAATTGGAGGAAAATAGGGGTTAAAATTATTAACAAGTTTATACAAGGGCAGAGATGTCAATGAATGAGGGTTAAACAACTCCTGTCTCAAAAGCCATCCGAGTTCTGCAGGCCTCTGTTGGGCTGCTGTAAGCTGGGTCAGTGCTGGATTGAACTCACAGTGGAAGAGTTTAAATTCCTAGTGGAAGAAGAGTTTAAGCTCACAGTGGAAGAAGAGTTTCTTTCTTACCAGGCCTGCTTTGGTGGTCAGTCCCATCCCAGCTGTGCTGTGCAGTGAGGATGGAGTGTGGGATGGGTTCTGTGCACGTGAGAAGGGCACACTTGAACACCAGAAATATTTATCAAATTGTAACCAGAGAGAGATGGTGATCCTTATGGAATGAGAAAAAAATAGGTGGAGAGAGAAGAACACCAAGTGTCCTTGACTTTTTGAGCTCCAGCAGCTGTGAGTTTTTGTTTCCAGGCCCAACTTTACTCAACTTTAAACATCACCAGTCTGCTTCCCTTTCACTGTTTAGTTTCTGGGAGGAGGAAGAGGTGAGCTAGAAAACTTGTTAGTTTTTTTTCTGTGCTACATTTTCTGCTGTAAGAGAAGATACCTCTCTGCAAACTTTGCATCTCTCTAGCTGTGGAGCACCATGGTTCAAACAATATTTTTGCTGCCACTTGAGTATTTGGTATTTTGCAGTAATGTGGCTTGAACTGTATGGTTTTGGCTTTGTATGTTCTGAAATCACTATGCCTTGACTGGCATATGTTTATTTCTTAAACTTCTTTTTTTTTACTGCAGGTTGCCCACATGACCAAGAGTGAGATGTATCTGTATGACACAGCATTCATAGGCCCAGCATTGCTGTTCCTTGACCAGTATTTTAACAGCTTTATAGACGAGTATATTGTCCTTTGGATTGCCCTGGTGAGTCCAAGCTTATTTTATTAATTAGCTCTGCCACTAATACATTGTGTTGGCTGTGCCCATGCCCAGATGTGCCCTGGAGTGGGGGTGGATTTGAAGCTGGTGCAGAGCTGAGCAGGGTCACAGTGTCCCTGGTTTGGTGTTGGGACAGTCCTGGGCACTGTCTTTAGGGATGGTCTGGGTGAGAGGATCAAGGCACTCCCAGTCAGTTTGCAGAGGACATCAGGTAGGGTGGGACATAGATCTTCTGGAGGGATCTGGACAGTCTAGATCCATGTCCAAGGCCAGCAATTGGAGGGTCAGCCAGACCAAGTGTCAGGTCCTGTCCTCGGGTCACAACAGCCCCATGAAATGCTCCAGGCTGGGAAAGGAGTGGCTGGAAAGCTGGGAAAGGATCTGGGAATGCTGGTAACAGTGGCTGAACATGAGCCCAGGTGGGGAAGTAGGCCAGTGGCATCTGGACTGTCACAGCCATGGTGTGTCCAGAAGGCCCAGCGTGCTTCCCTGTGCTGGCACTGCTGAGGTAGCTCCAGTCCTGGGGACAGCTCTGGGCCCCTCCTGGCAAGAGAGACTTCAAGGGGTTGGGGTGTGTCCAGGGAAGGGAACTGAGCTGGGGAAGGGTCTGGAGCACTGGGAGCAGTTGGGGGAGTTGTAGGGGCTCAGCCTGGAGGAAAGTTCTGGCTTTGCACAACTCCCTGACAGGAGGGTGCAGCCAGGGGAGGTCAGGCTCTGCTGCCCGGGCACAAGGGCAAGGACAAGAAGAAAGGGCTTCCAGCTGGGCCAGGGAAGTTGATGTTGGATATTAGAAAAAAAAAATGTGAAAGAATTTATCAGGCATTGGAATAAATTGCCCAGGGTAGTGATGGAGTCGCCATACCTGGAAGTGTTCAAGAAGTGTCTGAAGGTGGCACCTGGTGACATGGGTTAAGAGTGGTTATGGTGGCTCTGGGGGTGATGGTGGGACTGAGTGATCTTTAAGGTTGCTTCCAGCCTTGATGACTGTGATAGTTTAAAATTTCAAAGCAATTTAGCAAATATTCAAAGCTTAAATTAGAATATTTTGCAGATGATTGTTGCTGCCTCATTAGCAGGTCTCTGTGATGGGCAATGCTGGGGTGCTCTGGCTGTGGCTTAAGCTCTGGAATGTCTGTCATGACTCTAGCACCCATTGGGATAAACATCCTAAATTCCACTTATCAAATGTACAAGTTTAATGTACAAAAACAGTGTTAACCTTTCAGTAAAATTGTGTTGAGGTGATGGGAAAAGACGTTGTGTGTGTGGCTATCACCATTCAGAGGTAATGGGGCATTTCACAGTATCTCTGTACTGCTTTAACTTCTCTCCACTTTCTGATTGTACAATTAAGAGTCTGTCTTGTCTTAGGCTGGAAGAAAGCCTAACATTCCCAGAAAGTCTTTAGGGAGTGATGCCCCATGCCTGGAAGTGTCCAAGACCAGGTTGGACAGAGCTTGGAGCCACCTAGTGTAGTGGAAGGTGTCTCTGCCCATGGCAGGGGTAGAGCTGGATGGGCTGTGAGGTCTCTTCCATCCCAAGCCAGTCTGGGATTCCATGGTTATTCCTGGAGTTGGAGATTCAGCTCAATGGACCGCAGTGCTGTGGTTGTGGAGTGTGGGCTGTTACATCCTGTGTGGCACATAAGGAACATGTGGGTATATATCATGTGGATGATTTTTTCCTGTGCAGATCCTGTCCCTGTTTGACCTGCTCCGATACTGTGTCAGTGTGTGCAACCAGATCGCTGCCCACCTGCACATCCACGTGTTCCGCATCAAGGGATGCCCCACGCACTCGAACCACCACTAGGGATGGGAGCTGCCACAGGGGAATGGAGAAGGAGTTGGGTTTCTACAGGAATGGATGAAGACTTGTAGGAGACTAAGGCTAAAAGCAGATAAGAACAAAGTAATTTATAATAATCAATGTTGTATAACTTTTCTTCTTTGTTATCAGTAACACTCCTTAACTAGTCTCCTGCCTGAGAGAGTGAATTCCAAGTACACCCTAGTCAACTTTCCATGTAGTCAACTCTGTTGGTTCCAAGCCTGGGAAAGCATGCAGGAGGAAAATGCTCTGTCTTTGTAATTACCTTGATTACAAATTAATCTCTATATGGTGAATGGATCCCCACCAACTGAAGTTTCTAATGTAGTATAATTACAGCTGCAATCTGACTTGCTTTTAATTTTAATATTTCATCATCTCTTAGTGAAATACTTGTTTAGTGTCCACTTGGAATTTATTTACTACAGACCTGAGCTGGTGAAAACACAGAGATATCTCACTAAGTTGTGTGGCTGCAGCAGCTGCCAGGTGGGAGCCAGGCTGGGGTGGTTTTTGCTCGTGCATTGCTGACAAAGCGGTTTCATGCTGACCAGGGTCCTGCGAGCCAAGGGGTGCCCGGCATGCAAAATAGTGTGGTATCTTTGTCAATTAATTTTATTTTTTTAAATAAACATTATCTAAAAAGACAACTTATTTCTCAAATTTCTTCAGTAGAAAAGACTATAAGAAAAAAAATTTTACTGTTTACTTTTTTATGTATAAAACTTAAGAAAAATTTCCTTTCTGCTCTTAATAAATAAGAATTCTGAGAGCAACAGTTGTCTTGAGATGTATGTGTTGCTCTGCCTTGCTTAGACTTGTGAATGACAAACCTGCCTGTGGCTTAAAGAGTAGTTTTCCACTGTTTTTATGTGGATCGTGTCATTCCAGGATCTCTGAGAGCTTTGCCTGCTATATAGTGCAGTAAGTTTGGGTTTCTTTTTCCTGTCATTGTTCACCATTTAGCTGTGGTGAACTGCATGAGGGACACTAAGATTAATGGAGAGTTTAATTGCATGTTTATGAAGTTCACGTGGTGCCACAGGCTCTGGCACTGATGGGAACTTTGGTCCTGAGCAAAGGGGCTGAAGTACCGAGCAGGGAGTGACTCTGAGCAGGATCTGCCTTGACTGTGGGGTAGCTGCTGGGGACAGAGCTGGAATGCTGGGATCCCATGTCTGAAACCCCAGCTCACTAACCATGGAGCATCTCTTTGAAGGTGGGAAGGAAATCTGTGCTGGGAGCCCAGGCCAAGGCAGTGCCTGTGGACAATGACATGGCTCTGAAGGAATTAAACACAGTTCATGGTCAGAAAAAACAAACTAACCAAAAAACCTCACACCTCAGTAAGCATAAATCAAAACCTCCCTCAGCTCCTGGAAGTGCTGTCTTGGATTTCCTGTGATACCCCAGTGATTAGAAAATGTGCTCAGGAAGTGGAGAGAAAATTCAGTTCCTGCAGTGCTTAGAGAGGTTTGAAACCCTTGTGCCCTCTCCGTGGGCAGTGCTCAGTGTCTGGCTGCCGTGGACTGAGAGATTGAGCTTGCTTGTGTCCTGGCAAGGACAGGACTGGAAGGGTAATGGAGGAAGTTGGCTCTGGTTTAGTGGGCTGTGCTAGGAAGTGGAGCAGAGGTGCCAAATCCTTTGGCTTAGCCTTGGCAGAGGGAAGTGCCCAGTCTTGTGGTTTCTGTGCTTGGAAGAGTCTTGATTCCTTCCCATGGGGTGGCACCATGTCAGCAAGTGAGGTGAAGGCTGTGTGTCAGCCTGGGGGCACTGGGAGAATCAGGAACATGCTTAGGATGAGGAGGAGACTCCTGTAAGGCTTTCCCACGCCACCCTTGCACTCCCACTTTGAATCTTGTGAGCAGCAGTTTTATGGCAAGTGCAGCTGAGAGTTCTTTGGGGACCCAGCCCTGTGTTGGGGGTCCTGTCAGGGTCCCTGCCAGGCTGGAGCCAGAGAGGAGATTTGATTCCTGCACCTGATGCATCTGGGGCAGCTCCCAAGTGTCCTGGAGCTCTGCTCAAACTACCTTCGGGCCAGGAGCATCTCCATGTATGAGGTGACAGTTCTAGAATGACATTTTTAGATATAAGTGGAATTCAGGGAACTCACTGAGTTTTAACAGCAATGGGCTGGGGAAGGAGTTGAACTGGACAATGTAGCCTCTTCTGTCCTTCAAGGGCAGCAGATAAGTCTGCAAGGGAAGAGCCTGGAAGGGTTTGAACATGCCCTTTACAAATCACGTGTTTCCTTTCATCAGCATGAAGTGGGTGCAGAACTGTTGCTTGGAAAGTCCCTCCCTGGAGTGTGAGTGGTGTCCTTGAATCAGAATCAGTCTGGTGGTTCATCAAATTCAGCCTTTGACCTCCGTGCCCATTTATTCGTGTAAACAAGGAGATTTCCTGCTCTCAGTCCTCAGGGGTTTAAGATTAGGCCACTCCAAATAATTTGTTACTAATACTTGAGACTGGAGAAGAACCAAAGCCTTTAAAAGGCTGTGCAGGACCAGAATTCCATGTGCAAAGTTAAAGCCTGTTGCTGTTCAGGAAATGCAATAGGACACCTTTTTCTGAGCTTTTCTCAGAAACTCCCTGGAAGTTTGGATGCCCCCAGCCAAGAGAAAATTCCATTTCTCTGCTGATACAGTTTCAGTGTTATCAGGGAACAGTCACTGCTGGCAATCCAAGACCTCTAAAGTGCTGCTGTGGCTCTGGGTATGGTGACAGATAATGGAGTAAACAACCTTTCCACCTGCTTTGTTTGTGGCCATGAGTCATCTCAGATGTGCTTGTGGAGTGGAGAAGGGGGACAGGGGATTCGTGGGCTCAGCCTGATCTCATGATGGGGCCCTTTCTGTTGTGTCGAGAAGACACTTGGAAGGGAGAACTTCTGCAGCAGCAGCACCTAAGAATGAGAACACGCCCTGCTACAAAAATACAGTTCTGCTCTGCAGGTTTTCCTCTCAGTTTGTAAAGAGAAGCTGGAAATTTCCACTCAGTGTTGTGTTGGCTCTTTAAGAACTGTGTAAGGAGTTCCCTTGCTCTGATAAGGGGTTTAACACAGGAGAGGAGCAGGTCAGGACACCTCAGGGCCTCTTTCTGTGTCATCAAAGCATCAGCTTTGTTTCAAAGCACTATTTCCCTCCTCTTCCCATCCTACCCAGCTTGCCCCAGTACCTCCACTGCTACTGTGACCTAGTTGTGAATGTGGAATGGAGCTGCAGAGGAGTTTAATCATTTCCAGAAGATGAGAACTACAGCAGTTCCGAGGTTATCACCAGGTGGGATTTGAGTAGGGTGGGAGCAGGGGCTGTTCCTGCCCTGGAGTCGTGGGAAGCACTGGGCTGTCACCCTGTGCTGGCTCCGGCAGGGTGAACCCTCCCAGGACTGTTTGCTGGCACTGAGGCCACTGGCAGAGGGTGACACATACCAGAGTATGAAATTATCTTTCCTAGAGCAGCTGCATAGCAGGGATTGAGTCTCAAATCAGCAGTGGGGGCTGAGCTGCCTGCCAGCCCGGCCCCAAGTTGTTTGGATGGTGTGAGTTGGCCAGTGCTCTGCTGGGAACTATGTTAACAATTTAGCAGAATAAATGAGCTCTTTCCAATTCAGGGACATTTCTTGGCATTGTTTTATTTACTGTTGTAGGATTGGATCAAGCGTTGGGCAAATCTCGAGCAGGAAGAAGGATTTAAAAATACACTGCGGGTTATGCTGATGTGCTGCAATGTGACCCAGCCCCAGTGTCCCTCCTCCCAGAAGCTCTAGCTGAGCCTTCCTAGTGTGTCCCCAGCACAGTCTGTCTGGGCATTAAAGGGAGGTATTAAAACCAGAAGTCAATAAATACGTATAAAAAAAAGAAGAGTCAATTTTTATACAAGGAAACAGTGATACGACAAGGAAGGAATGGATTTAAACTAAAATAGGAGATTTTTAGATGGGATGTCACCTTCCCTGTGAGGGTGGTGACACCCTGGCACAGATTGCCTGGAACAGCTGTGGCTGCCCCTGGATCCCTGGAAGTGTCCAAGGCCAGGCTGGATGGGGCTTGGAGCAACGTGGGATAGTGGGAGGTGTCCCTGCCCATGGCAGGGGGTGATCATGAGCATTCCTTCCACCCCAAAACAGTCTGAGATTCCATGATTCCAGGATATTTTCGATATTTTGATGCCTGGTGGGTACCAAGTGATGTGACAGCCTGGCTGTAACATCCCAGAGAGAAGAATGAATGCCTTCATTCCCAGCCTGTGCTGGGAGAAGTACCTGCATTGGGTTTCTGTTGATGGGACCAGTCAGATCTGCAGCCTCAGCCCAGTTTCCCTGCTGCAATATTTATGTCCTGGGTGAGTGTATTCTGAAAGGAGAATTGTCATTTAGCTTTAATCTGCTGCTGGCCTCACATTTCAGAGAGGAATTGCAAGCTTTTAAGAGAAGGTGGCACCAAGACAAGACCCAAGGAGGATGGTGACATGTTTTACTCGGAGATAGAACAAATCCTTCCTCCCTCACCTCACTGAAGCTGTTGATCAGCTGTTTCCCCTTGACACCCCACAGCCATGTGGCCCTCACAGTTTGCTCCAGCACAAATAAATAACCTCCTGGAAATTAGTATTTTTGTTTCCTTAAAAAGCCAAACTTGGCTCTCTCTGGCACCAGTGATGCAGCAGCTGCAAGAGAGGAAACCACTAACACTACCCCCCTGCCCCCACTCCTGCTGGTGTTCAACAATGGCTCAATAAAACAATATCAACCAGTTGTTAATAACAAAACCTCAGGAACTGTGCAGTGGGATGTTCTTATTTGCAAATCCCCAGTTTGTTTTAATGAGAAGTAACACTATTTCCTACTCATCCTTTTTTTTCCTCCCTTCTAATAATTACTCTAAACCCCTGTTGTCCTGCAGCCAGCCCTGGCTGTCCTCCCTCTGTGTGAGGTGTTGGGAGGACAAGAACCGTGCAGGGCCAAGCACTGGGAGTCACAGTCTGTCCCTGGAGCGACCACAATCAGGAAAGAAATCCCAGCCTGGTGCTAGTTCTGTGCAAAGAGTTTTCCAGTGCAGTGATGCCCTGAGAAAGAAAGGGTGCTCAGTGCTGCCCAGGCAGCTCCGGAGTCCCAGGTGGGCAGGAACAGAGTCCAGTATGGTGCTGCTGGCAGGGATGTGTCAATCTCAGTCCTGTTCCCCTGCTCCCAGGCTGGACTTCAGGAGTTCCTTCGGTGCTTCTTCTGTTCATGGTACTCTATTATTTTCTGCTGGAAATAAGCTGTGGAGGAAAAAAGGTCATGGGCAAGGTGCTGGTGTTTGAAATGGAGCATAGAGGGCTGCCCAGCCTGAATCCTGGGAAGTGTTTGTGTCCCAGACCCTCCTGGGTTATGGACACCTGCACCCACAGAGAACCCTGGGGAAATGTGGAAATGAAGTGTCCAAGGCAGGTTGCATGGGGCTTGGAGCAACCTGGGATTGTGGAAGGTGTCCCTGCCTATGGCAGGGAGTGGAATGAGATGCCCTTTAAAGGTCCCTCCAACCCAATTTGTTGGAATTTTGGGATTCTGTAAGTCTATGAAATGGGGGTGGTTGCAATGCCACCCATCCCTCTCACCCAAAATAGGCTTTATTTTGCTGGGTTAGCCAGAGGTTTTAATCCATGTGTTCACTCCTGTTCAGTTTTGTGCTTTCTACCAGCAATGAAGGGAGAAAGCAGCAGACCGAGCGAAAAGCCAGAATGGTGATATAGAAAGGGAATACAATAAGAAAACAGGGATTATGCTATCCCTCTCTTTCTCCCAGGTTTGCTCTATGAAAGGGCATGTCTCACATGAAAGGGCAGAGAAGCAACACCTGAGGCAGTGCCAGCAGGAGTCCCCTGGGTAGGGTGGCAGATCCCAGCCCAGGATGTGTCCATCCTGCAATACAGTTTTTGGGTGGTTTCTCCACCTCCACTGCCCATTTGTCTGTGTCCCAGGCTGTGAGGAGGCTCAGCTCTGCCCTGTGCCCTGTAAATCCCCGGGAAGGGGGAAAGACCAGCCCTGCTGCCACGGAGTTAAGGGCTGAGCTGAGTCAGGCTCCTGGCAGTTGCTGCTGTGCCCAAGCCAAATGTTTGTGCTGCTTCTGCTTGTTTGCCTCAACACAGAGCTCCCAGTGAGCTGGCCCCAGCTCCAGGCGAGTGACAAGATCTAAAATGAATCATTAGAGTCCAGAATCCAACACTGTTTTGAGTTGCAAGGGACCTTAAAGCTAATCCAGTTCCAAACTCTGCCCTGAGCAGGGACACCTTCCACTAGACCAGTTTGCTCTAAGCCCCATCCAAAGTGGCCTTAGACACCTCCAGGGATGGGGAGTCACAAATAAGGATTTTTTTTTTTTGCCTGACAGATATGGAGAGATGAGGCCATTGAGAGCAAACAGGATCTACTCAGTGCCCTGAGCACTCTCAGCTTGGGCTGCATCCCATCCCTCACCAGGCACGAGGCATCTCTGCACCTAAACCAACCAGCCCAGGGTTCCACAGAGCTCACTCAACAGGGGAGGGGACGAGAAATGGGACCATTACCTTCCTGTGGGATCCTGCTCTTCTCTGCTTCCTCAATAAATAGGGAAAACATGTTCGTCTTCACAAACTTTTTCACGAATCTGCGGCAGCTCTTGGAGGCGATGGCCTTGCAGAAGGCTCGTTCCTGGAAGCTGCCAGAGCCGCTCCTGCCCCACTTGATGTGGGAGCCGTAGTGCCCGACCAGCCGCACAAAGAAGTGCACGAAGGCTTCCGACACCAGGGCGTTCAGCTGCTCTGAGGCTAGAAGGGAACACGGAGCACGAGAGCTGAACAAAGACACGATGGGCTTATTTTAGCCTGGTCCGTGTTTGCATCCCAAGGAATTGCTTGCTTAGAGCCTTCCTCTGCCACTAATCAAGGAGCAGACTAATTTTGCTGAGGGAACCCTGGCTTTCCAGGGTGGCAACATCTTAATGTTTTAAATATTAGCAAAAATCCATTTTTCCAGCAGAATTATCTGTTCCTGCTCTCGTGTTTCAAAGGACAGAGGAAACCCCAAGGGATTACCCCCGCAAACGGGGAGAAGCATCCCAGACCAGGTGACTTCAGGAAAATCCCTTGGCTGAAGTCTCTAGCTATGGAGAGGGCAGATCAGGGCTCTTTTACCATCACAGACATCCTTACTGTGCTCGTTGTTGTTGCTGTTGTGCCTGTTCAGAGATAGCAGCATCTCGTTCTGCAGCTTTCCAGGCAGGATCTCCTCCTCATCCCCCACCTGGAAGGCAATGGGGCTGTGAAGCACCGGAGGGAATCCAGCTCAAGGGGCCATGGGTTGGTGCAGCCTGTCAGTGGGGCTTTCAAAGCTCATTAATTAATCATCATCACAATGTCCTGCAGAGATGTGGGTGTGGGATATCCAGTGCATGGACCCTGCTATTCTGGCTCAAAAGCCAGTGGCTGTAGACATCCTCACATGGGATGTTCCCCCTGGGAGGGTGCCACTGAAGATGGCTCTGCCCCCAAAATTACAGAACCACAAAATCCCAGATGGGTTTGGATTAGAAGGGACCTTAAAGCTCATCCCATTCTATCCCCTGCCATGGGCAGGGACATTTTCCGCTAGACTACATTGCTTCAAGCTCTATCCAGCTTAGTCTTGGACACTTTCAGGGATCCAGGGACAGCCACAGCTTCTGTGGGCAATCTGAGCCAGGGCTTCACCACCCTCACAGGGAAGAATTCCTTCCCAAAATCCCATCTAACCCTGCCTTCTGACAGTTTGAAGCCATTTAGAAATGTGGAAGCCAGGTAGCTGACACCAAAGGAGAAAAGGCCTTTCCTGGGGTTATCCAGGCCACCCCCAGCCTCACACCCACACAGGGAGGACCTACCGCCTGGATGATCTTCCCTTCACAGAGATCAACTATCAGAACCTGAAAGAGAGCAGGGAGTGAGCAGGTATAGCCCTGCCAAGGCACCTGGGCTTCCTCCCACCCATTTTGGGATGGGATTGGTGTGTCACCAGCCCATGAGGGTGGCAGGAGAGAGATCAGCCCCTCTCTGCAGGAGGGACCTGGGCAGGGGGACCAAGGCATTTCCCACAAGGACAATTTTTGCTGCAGGTTTGGTGGCTTGTCCCCACAAGCTTTTCTCTGCTTCAAGACTGGGATGACCCCAACACCAGCTCCTGGAGCCGCAGGAAATCCCAGAGGAATGTGGGGGTATTGCTCCAGGTGCCAACAGGAGGGAACATGGAGAACACCCTAATTTCCAACCTCCCTGGATGAGAAAAGGGCACAATCAGAGCCTCTGGCCCCAGGGCCAAGCCAAACCTGGGGACACAGATTAACTGATGGCTCCATTCAGCTGCCCTCCCCTCCAGATGAAATACCTCCTCCATTGGCTGCTCCAGGACCCGCTGCAGGTGCCGCATCTGGATGCCAACCATGAAGGGTGTGGGGCAGCACACGGTGTCCAGCAGGCACTCAGGGACCACGGGGATGTAGGTGTGAGCCCAGGTGAAGGGGTACAGGAGAGCAGCCACAGCGTGGATACACTGAGACAGGACACTGTGGAACAGGCAGCCAGAAGTGATATCACGGCAGGGAGGAGGGAACATCCCACCTCGAGCTCTGCTGTGTTCTATGCCACTTTAAGGGCATTTTTAATGGGCATTTTTATAATAAAGAGATCAGGACTCACCTCAGTTCCTCAGCCAGGAAAATAAGCCGTCGCTCCAACACGGCGGAGGCGAAGATGTGCAGGATGAGGTGAGGGCTGAGCCGTTGTAGCAGAGCTTGGAACTCCACATGCTCCAAGTGGGCATCCACAGGCCGTGTTAGCTCAATGAGCTGCCAAGGAAGAGCCACAGAACCCCAGCTTAGGAGGGGCAACACTCCCCCTGTCTGCCCTGGCTTCCTGAGAAGGTGATTTGGAAGCAATTAATGACCCAGCATTTTCAGCATCTGCACCATGTCCATATACAAGGGACAAACCCCATTTCATCCTGCCAGGAGATTCAGCCTGTACAGCACTGAGAGCTCAGGGAAGCCATCAGTAACGTGCACTGTGGGGCTCTTTATTTGGGCACTGGATTTTTAACCCAAATGCCTCTTTTCTCCAGTGCTCCCTAGTCTCTGGCAGGGAGTGGTAGGGACATGTCCCATCTCAGTGTCGGAGAGGTCATCTGTGAGCTGCCAGGAAAGGGAGGAGTGGGGAGGGCATGACTCCTACAAATGCCACAAAACCTTCCTCTAAAGTCTCTCTGGCAAGGTCAGCCTGGCAATTCCTGGCTAAGATTCCCCAAAAGTGAGGGATCTAATAGATATTTGCAAGGCAGACTGTCTACTCAACTGCATTTGCCCACAAGTCTCCCAATTCCATCAATCCCCATGGCAGCCAGACATGGTGAGTACTGAAAGGTTAACAGGACTGTGCAGCTCATGACCTTGGCCCTTCTCCCCATCCTTCAGGAAGAAAATCCCCTTCTCCACATGCTTTTCCACCAAAGCAGCAACTTCCCAGCCAGCAGCATCAGGCTTGGCTGGGCTCCACAGTCCCTTTCCAGCATAAGTCCCGCCCCATCCCTACCTCAGCCCATACAGTACCCAGGATTTATCTCTCCTCCTTTCCTGATCTCAGTGATCTCCTTGCTCCAGACCCTGCCCAGAGCCCCAGAGCGCAGCTCTTTCAAAGAACATCCTCATTCCTCCTCCCTCTGGCAGCCCAGGCTGCGCTTCCAACCATGGCCCTGGGACAGAGCATTGAGCAACCTGCAAAGTCTTGCACAAGCTCCCTGCATCACTTAGATCACCAGCTGCTAAATTGCTCTAGAGAGCAGGGACCCTGCTTTCAGGCCCTCCCTGGCATATCCATGGGATGCTCAGCATTGAGGATATTTTGCCCAGTGCCAGAGTGGATCCTACCTATTTTTCCAGCTTGACTTTGCCACAAGAGAAAGAAAAAGCTAATTAAAAAGCTATGCCCATGCGAGTTTGGGCTGTGTGTGGGCACAATGAGATCATCTCATCCATGCCTGGATCAGGTCTTTTCTCTACAGGAAAAGACTGGGCTTGTCACACACCTGCACTTGCCTGAGGGGCTAAACCAGGCAGGAATCAAGACTGGGAGTTGAATACAGTGGTATGGAGAAGAGTATAATCATGCAATCATGGAATCATCAGGGTTGGAAAAGCCCTCTAAGATCATGAACTCCATGTTCACCACTAACCCCCATCCCCAAGTGCCACATTCACATGTTTTTTTAACACTTCTAAGGATGGTGATTCCACCAGTGCACTGGACAGGCAGTGCCAGTGCCTGACCACCTCTTTTGGGGAGAAATTTGCAGCCCACGACAACCCTTGCACCACTGTGCTCCCCAACCTTCTGGAGGAGCTGACGCTGGCTCAGGAGCAGGAGCAGCTCCTAGTCCCTGGCACAACAGGCCCCTCCCAGGCCCTGACACAACAGCCTATTTCCAGCCCCTGGCACAACATCCTGCTCTGGCATCAGGGCGAGGCAAGTCCCAACACAGTGTATGGAGAGCTTTTGTGCAGCAGCTCCAGCTTCAGGCTGGGGGAGCTGCAGAGGTGGCAAAGAGGGAGCAAAGGGATGGTTGCAAAGGGATGGGCTCCATCCTCATCCTCATCCTCACTGCTCTCCTCCTGGATCAGGAGAGAGATAACACCCATATTCCCAAGGGATGAGACCTCTGGCAGCCCAACCCACCCTGCTCTGCTATGGTCAGCACCCCTGGGTGCTGCAGGGGTGGAGAATGCTCCCAGATGTAGACCAGGAGGTGCCCCCGGGTCCCCCACCAACCTCTGTGCCTGACTCAGGGATGAAGCTTTTGATGGTGACAGTTTTCCCTGGAGCTGGGAAGGGCGATTCTCGAAGGCCCTGCATGAAGGGGTAGATCACTGCCATGGAGATCTGGCGCCTCTTCTCCACCTCATCCAGGATCTGGGTGAGAAAGATATGAGCTGAATCCCCAACAGATAAAGGAGGAGTCGCCAGGGCCACCACTGGGCCAGAGCCCCCATGTCCCTACCTTGGAGAAGAGCCCAAAGCAGCCCAGGCAGCTGATGATGCAGAAAACCTCAGGGAGTCGGACACCACGCCCGGATGGCTGGAAGAGTGTGGGAAAAGGATGTGAGCATCTCCCAGCCCCATGCCCCAGCTCCACACTCTCCAAAGGGATCCTCAATTGCTCCCCTCAAATTCCCAGTCACTCACTGGGAGATTTTCAAGGCTAATGCCAAGGGCAATGATGCAGCTGATGTTGGAAAAGCAGAAGGTGCCCAGAGAAGGTGATTTGGGTGCATAAGCTGTTAATTGTTTTGGTGCAAAGTCCTTTGGCATATTTGCAAACTCTCCTCCCACCCAGGCACACATTCTCCAAGACGTCCTGCCCCACCACCCTTGGGGTTAATCCTGTCTCCTGCTACAACAGGGGCCATGAGTTCTTTGGCTTTTTTTTCCCCTTTCCAACTGAACTATCCTGAGTCTGTTTACTCTCTGCACTTTCAGCCCTCCAGACATCCAGTTCCAACAGCCTGAGCTCATCCCTGGATGCCGAAATGGGAAGGTTCATCAGGATGAACGGGCGGTGGCACAGAGATGTCCTCCTGAATTTATGTCCCTGTTTACAGCAGCAGCCAGGGAAGAGCATTGCATCTCAGAGCCCCAGAGCTGGTCAAACCCAAGAGCTGAGAAACAGCAACTGCTCAGATGCGGTTTTTGGGGATGGGGCTGAGGGCTGCTAGCTCCGTGGTACCGGGATGGCTGCATTAACATTCCCATCCTGATCCCAAGTGGGATTTGCAACCATCCTGACCACAGTAGGCATGGGAAAGGAGCCAGGGAAGCTGTGGAAGCCAGTGAGGAGTCACAGAAACCGTTAAGTTTGGAAAAGCCCTCCAAGATCTCCAAGTCCAAAAGTAGCCCAGCACCACCATATTCATCTCTAAACTGTATCCCCAAGTGCCACATCCAAAGGCTTTGTGAACACTCATTGTTTCCTCCTTCCAGCATCTGAGTTATGCCTCAGCAGAGAGATTTAAAAACCCGCTTTGGGTTTTTAAACCCTCTTGCTGCTCATAATCACTGGTGGCTTTCTGAACTCTGGGCCTGGCAGGAGGTGACGTGTCCCACCGTGGGGAGGGGGTGACACCTCCGATGAGTTTGGGGTGGGAGGGCTCACCAGCAGCCGCCTGCAGTAGCCAATCTTCCTGCTGCCATCCACATTTGTCAGGACAAAAGAAAAAGTTTCACTGCAAGGAGAGAAAACATGGGGCTGGGATGAGCTGGGATGGACTGGGCTGGTCCTTCCAGCCCTCAGGAGTCCAATAGGGGTGGGGATCCCAGCCCAGACCCTGCAGTGGGGCAGGTACCTGGTGAACTCAGTGATAGGTGCCCAGTTGTTGCCGTCAGGGAAGCAGAAGAGGGGGATGGCTTGGAGGAGACGTTCCTCCTCCTCCTTCTGGCCCTTCAGCAAGTTCTCACGCTGTATGGAAGCGATGCCAAGAGTCAGGGAGATGGAGGGTCCCCATTGTCACCAGGAATGGGGTGGGATTCAGTGGAATGAGGTCTGTCCTAAAGCAACCCCCGGCTCTGAATGATGCAGAAGGGACCTGCACATGTCTGGACAAGCACCTCCCAAAAATCCAAATTTTTACTTTCACCCCATGGACAGTGAGGCAAAGCATAGGGACCCTCTGCAAACTGTGATCTCTTCCTGTGCCACCTCCCTGAGATGTGATTTCCCCACTGTAGTTTCCCTTTTTGGGACAGGAGGCCAGGGACAGCCCCTGGAGTTTCCTCCTGGGGTATGTGGCCCTGGGATCATGGGGAGGGACAGATGGTCCCAGCAACCCCAACCCAAGGCAGGCAAAGCCCTGGGGCCCAGAACTGTGACTCAAGAGCATGGTACACCTTTCTCCTTCCATATCTTTAATGATGGGGAAGGAACAATATGCCTTTCTCCTCTAAATGTGGAAAACAAATCTTATCAGAAACACAGGACTAAATACCTTTGGGAACTGGTAGGTTATTTTGGGTTCATAATGTCCATCTGGCATCTTCTTCAGTGACACCACCACCAGGTACTCAAAGAAGAACTGTCCAGCAGAGTAGAAGACTGAGCTCCACTCCCCCTGCTTCCCCTGTGGTACCCGTGGGGGGGTGTTTTCTGCAGCAGAGGCCCCATCTTTTCCGTCTGAAGCCAAAAAAGATCCCAAAAAAATCCAATCAGAGTGCAATGAAAGGTGTGAGGTGTCCTGAGGGCAAGGGAGGACTTGCAGAGTTACATGTGAACTGGCTGAAGGGAACCAGGTCCTGGTGCCCAGGACTTTTGGTCCCCAAAAATGAACAGCTGGGGACATGAAAATGAAAGAGAAATGGCTTTTATAAGTCTTTTAGGGAAACTCCGAGCCTACCTTTGCCCCAGCCCAGTGAGGGCAGAAGGATACTCAGAGCAAAGCAGACACATGGAATGAGGGAGAGCAGATGGGCTCTGCATTAAACACCTGCAGGGAGGTGTGGGAATGTGTTTATAGCAGTTAATTTTATTCTCTTAGGGGAAGTAAACAGCAAAAAACCAGCCCAGATCTTGTTTGAGCAACTCCTAAAGCTCCAATCAGATGAATCCCAACCTCTCCCTCTCAGGTGTCCTGGGAACTGCTGATTGCAAATGAGCTACTTGAGGGTTTTCCCTAAACCAAAGCAAAGCAGTTCCTGGAGATTACACCCCAGTTCTTGCTGGGCTGGTTGGGGAGGGCAGCTGGGAAGCATCAGCTGTCACACCCTGAACAACAAGGAACAGGAGGGAAAAGAGCCCCATACAGCATCTCCAAGGGCCCTGGGATGACCACAGTGGGACAGTGAGATCTGAGGGCTGGAAAGGAGATGAGTTAAATGCTGGACAGACTGCAGCCAGGCCATGCCACAGCTCTTCCCTCTCCCAGAGGCCACTTGTGTCTCCCTTTATACCTTGTTCTTGACACATCAACTGTCATATCTCTGATTATGGTGGGGAACTGGAGCAGAAAAGTTGAGATGCTCTTTTAGGAATAGCAAGGAAAATAAATATGTGGCTGGATGAGGTTACTGGTTCTTGCAGTTTGTTCTCAGACCCCAGAGTTTTTTCCTGGGCTCTTCAAGGCATGGCTGTGATCAGCTGTTCCCATTATCCTTCTCCATGTATGGCATCCTCCTCCAAAAGCAGTGCTGGAGGACACCCTGCCCACATGTCCCTCCATCTCCAGAGCTATCTCCTTTAGTCTGGAAACACCTCTCCAGCCTTTGTTCCAGGTCACTGGGACCTGATGGGAACAGAAGGCTCATAGGAGGAGGTGACACTCATGGTCCCATCACAGGATGTTCCTTCCCAGGGACTGGAAATTCCTTTCCCAGCTCAGGGTGGGGGGATGCTCAAAGCCACCCCTTCATGCACCCTGGGGCCGCCCCACCTCCACATACAAAGTCCTTCCTCTTTGGCAAGGTGAAATTCATCCCAAAAATTAATCCCTTTGTGGCAGGTGAAGGATGAGACCTGGCCGAGGATATCTCTGGTTCATCCTCATTTGGGACAATCCTGGACCTGCCCAATGAGGAGCTCCAAGCCAGGGAAAAGTTGACAGGATGTGCATTGCTTCTCCCACTCGTCCTTGGGATACTCCAGCAATGGCTTTGGTCTACTCCCACCTCTGACTCAGGCAGGGGGTTGTTGTTGGGGGGACCCCAGGGAAGAAGGCTGTGTCATGGGAGGGCTGCTGGTGTCCCCTATCCATGCTGGACACTGGCATTGGCTGTTTTCCCATCACCAGGGCAAGATGAAAGTGCAGTTAAATCCTGCCTATCCAGTCCCATTCTGCATTTCAGAGAACAACAGATCTGGTTTCCAGCAAGGACTGCATTTGCATTTTGTCCATGGGGTTTACAAGCAAACAAGCCAAACCTGCTCCTCTGGAGAGCCTGGCCTTGCCAGGCTACAGCTCTGCCTCTCACACGTGGAAGTGTGGATCCCACAGCAGTGCCACGTCTGGCTGCAAAGCCCTCATTGGCAGAGCTCAAATCCCTCCTAGACCACAACTCCCCATCCCTGGGCTGGAAGATGAGCTCCAGGGATGTATGGAGTGAACTGTCAGGCAGGCTGAATGTGGCATCAGAGATCCCAGCGCTGCCCCAAACCGGCAGTGGTCACAGTGCCTCATCTCTGGGGAACATAAGTCAGGGTCACAAGAGCCAATGACTCTCCCATAGCCCGTGTCAGGAAGATTCGGGTAGTACCCCCAGCATCCCCAGCCCCCCAGCAGTGGGAGCATCCCCTGCAAAGAAGGGAAGGAGGTGGGTGGCCACGGGTGCTCTCGCAACTCCCGGATGGAAAGTGGCTGCTGGTGACCTGGATCTTCACCCTTCCATCCGCCGGGCACGGAGAGGGCAAAGGCTGCCGCGGGCTTTTCTTATCGCTCAGCCCCACTCTCTGCCTGTGGCACAACCGGTTTCTTTCCTCCCGGAAAACTCCCGACCTCTGGTGTGCCAAGGTTTCCTGACCTGGTTTGCGGGGGAGCTTAGCTTCCCGTGCCGCCCAGCTGCCCACCTGGCCCAGCGGAGAGGAATGGCTTTGGCTTTATCAAACCTCGGGCAATATCGAGCTCATGCGGAGCTAGAGCCACCACAAAACAGACAGGGAGGGGAGCGCACTAAGCCGCCCCAGCCCATAGACTGCTCCAACCTGCTTTGTTCTGCCTTGAGATACAGCAGCCAGAAAACTCTGGTGATCCTTTCGGTATCTGAAAAAAGATCACAAATCCAAAGAACCAATTTCTGCACCGCCTTCTGAAGGCTCTGCAACACCCAACTGTCCTGAGGGGCACCGTCTCCCTCGTGGGTTCCCCCATGGTGCCAGATGCCCCGCGCCCGCATGCCCTGCGATGCCTTACTCAGTGGGGATGTGGGGAGATAGAGGATCTGTGGGACCGCCCCTGGGGCTGGGGCTGGCTCAGTTGGGAAGGGGTGGGCTCCCGGGAGATGGGGTGCAGCTCTCGGAATGGGCCGAACCCCCGAGAACAGAGCAAGAGATGCGGTGAGTCCGGGGCAGCCGGCCCGAGCTCGGCCCCGTGGAGTGGGGTGAGAACGGGCAGGGCTGGAGGGACCGAGCCGCTGCCGCCGGTTGCACCCGGCGCAGTCGCGCTGCCCTGCCCGGGAACGTCCCCGCTCCGCCGGCAGCCGTCGGCTCCCGCAGCCGCGGCACCGGGGATGGATCTGTCCAAACACCGAAACTGACACCAGCACCGGAACAGGCACCGGCACCTCCCGGAGCCCGTCCCACCCCTCACCTCTGCGGCCGCCGCGCCGCAGGCTCCGTCGCAAGAAGTTGCCGATGGAAGCCATGGTGACCCCAGCACGGTCCCGGTGCGGCCCCGGCCCGGCGGGGAGGGATCGGCTTCCGCCCGCCGCGCTTTCGCTTTCTCGGGGGAGGAGGGACGGCACGGGGCGGAGAGGAGGAGGAGCGGGGAACCGGGCAACACCTGGCACCGGCCGGGCGCGGAGGACTCGTCCGGGGAGAGGGCGCACTGCGGCACGGGGTAGCCCGGGAATCCGGGAGAAACGGGCATGGGGGGCCTGGGAGCATCGGGAATGAGGGGAGCACGGAGCCGAGGATGCCAGGAGGAGCTGGGGATGGGGGATCCGGGAGTACAGGACATGGCGGTAAGGGAAGAACTGGGAATAGGAATCCTTGGGAGCACAGGCACGGAGGACCTGGGAGGAACCTGGGTGCGGGGGTCCTGGGAGCATCCAGGTTCTGGGAATGGGGGAGGAGGGAAGACCCGGTTGCAGAAGAGCAGGAGCACCGGGCACGGGGGTACAGGGAGCACTGGGATCTGAGACTGAGTGGACACGGTGGTCATGGAGGCAGCGGGAATGAGGGAAGTGGGAACAACCTGAGTTATAAGGATGCCAGGAGGAACCAGACATGGGACATCCAGGAGAATCGGCCATGGGGACACCCGGAGCACCGGACACAGCGGGAGCTGAGCATCCCCTCAAACGGGTTTGGGCATCTTAGTGGGGAGCTGGCCTAGGCTTGGACACAGGGTGTGACTGGGCACAGGGTGGGAATCAGGGTGTGGACACCTGGGACAAGGTTTGCCCTACATCACAGGGGACAGGACACTCATTCCCCAGTGCTATGGCATTGCCCAAATGCTGCTTCAGCCTCCGGGCCTCCTCCAAGCCCTTTTGTCCCCAGGACTCCATCAGTGCCAGCACTGGTGCCCAGTGCAGCCTCTGTGGGGTCGGAGATGGCACTGACCATCTGTACCCCTCCAGGTTACAGATGTTTTGGTGTCTCTCACTCTGCAGTGTGGTGTGAAGTCAGCCCATCACCTGCTCCAGTGACTCCACTGTGCTTTATTCCCATGCCATGGGCTGCGAGCTTGTCCTGACGGCTCAGGCACACTGGCTGGGTGTGCTTTACCTCGGGCTGTCGTTTCTTCACTGGTCAGAGGTTTATCCTCCATCCCAGAGGTACTGAGAAGTGCTTCGTCCAGGTCTGGGGCTGGAGGCCAGTTGCCACCCACCTTCGTTGCACGAAGAAGAGCAGCGTCCTGGTGCTTCAATCTGGGGGTTTCCCTGTCTCAGGCATGCTGGGACACTGCGGAGCTGCTCCACTTTGCTGGGTGGTTTCACTGCACACACCAACAGGGAAAGTCCTTTAAAAAACAATGTTATCTTTAAAAGAAAAATCCCCCTTTCCCATTCTCAGCATTTCCACCAGTATTTCCTCTGCTGGTTTTGGGTAATGCTTAACTAAGTTGCAGTTACTAAGATCCATTCCAAACCAAACAATTCTCCAATCTGAAAATTGAAATAATGAATATCTTCTGTGATCCTAATTAAACATACAGAGGGACCTTGGACACAGCTACTGGTTATCAGACTCTAGGTGTGATGAGCTGCACACAGTTCTCAGCCCCAGTGCCAGCGTGAGGCTGTTTGCAGCTGCAGAGCAGATTCTCTGCACCAAATGTCCGCATCTATTTTGCAACATCTCCCATTCCTCTCCCTTTCCCGATTGTGGGCTGGAGCTTGAGGATGGTTTGCAGCCACCAGAAATGGCCTTTGCCAACTTGCAGAGTGGTGGATGCTTCCAAAATTCATCCCCATCGGGACATGTGCGTCTGATTCAACCAGGATGCTGCCTCCTCGTTGGGCTTATCATGGAATTGCTGGTCCAGGAGTAATTTTTCTGTCTAATTTTGAGTGGGTGGGAAAGCATTTGTGCTTCTCGAAGGAGAGGACAGTGTGTTTGTTTGTGCACAGGGCTTGTTCCCAGGACAAATTTCCTCTTGGCACAAAGGGAAAAGAAAAAGTTAGGGGTTTTCCCCTCGATTTTGGAGGAACACGCCTGCTTCCTGGAAACTGGCGCCACCTTAGGAAAACAGCTGCTGCTTTCAGCCAGAAGAAAACCCCCGAAATTCTTTTATTTTATACGCATAAACAGAATCTTTTTTTCCTGCTTTCTCCCTTTAAGGCAAGTTTCTGACTCCAATCCCACCGCGATAACGCCGTGATTCCGCTCAGGCGGCTTCTGTGCGGGAGTAAAAGCGCCGTGTTCCAGCCACAGAACCTCCCGCTCCTGAGGAAACACTGTCCCTTTGTGCCATTGCACAATCCAGCAAACCTTGCGTTGCTGAGGGAGGTTGAACTTTTGAATATTCCCACTGAAAGCTCCTTTCTGCGGGAATCCGGCCGCCCATGGGGACAACAAACGGGCGCATTGTGGGATCCTGGGGGCCGCTGGCCACCGCGCTTCCCCCACTCGCCGTCGCGCTGCTCTGTGGCCGCTGCCAAAGTCATTTCTCTTCCCTGACGAACCCCAGGGAGTTTTGTGTTCGGCTGCTTTTCCCTCCTTGAAGTCCTGGTGTTGCTGAATACGCGCTGGCATTCGGCTTTCTGCAGGCACGGTGTGCTCAGACTCCAAATATCCAGCGGGAGGGGAGGGTTGGGAGCGTGCCCCGCGTCGCCCTGGGACCGGGGTGGCCTCATCGCTGGGACCTTGCACCTTAGCCTCCTCCTCCTTCTCTGGGCTTGCAGCCCTCCCCTGACCCCGGTGCATCCTCCCTCCTTACCTATCCCCTCTCTGGGAGCCGGAGGAGCTCAGGTGCCGCGTGAGCTGTTTCACCATTTTGCACCCAGGCTGGGATCGGGGCTTAGAAACGGAGGATGGAGTGCAGTCGCAGCATCCCTGGCAGGGAGGCCACTGAGGGCAGCCCGAGGATGGTGGGGAACCCAATGCCTTTTTTTCCAGCCTTTCCCATGTCAGGGAGTTTCTCCCACTGGATGGCGGCATTAGAGCAAAGAAATCTCTCTGGGAGAGGGGACCTTTTCCCCCTGGTTTTCTGGCTCCCAGGACATTTGTGCTCGGGCTGAGAATGTGTGGGTTCAGCATGCTTGTGTTTGCGCCGTTCCTGGCACTGATACTTAGCTCTCTGCCCTGTTCCATGCTCCATGGTCCCTTCCAGCACCCCAGAACGGGGTGCCATGGAACATCTTCAGCCGGCTCCTCTTCCCTGTGGGTGCAGAGGGACCTGCTGGGGCCTCAGCTGGGACACTTTGAGCCACAACCAGGAACAAAGCAGACCCAGACTGAGCAGGAAAAAGAGATGTCAGCCCTCATGGTACACCAAAATCACAATTTCTTAGTAAGGCACATCCCTTATCTGCCCAAAGCTCTCCATGTTACAATTGCAGGGGTGCAGAGACCCCCCATGTCAAAGTCACACACCCAAAAATGGCCTATTTTTGCATGGAAAAAGATTTAGGCCCAATTTTTCCATGGTGGTTGCAGTGGAGGCTCCAAAGCTCCCAGGAACTGGAAAACAATCTGGCCACTTTTCCTTGCACTTCATGGTTTTAACCCCAAATATTTCAATCTATCTTTGGAATTTCATGGACATGGTGTTGGGCAGAGGGGCTTGCGCAGTGCTGGGTGGGCAAGGACGGCTCATGCTGGGCTGCAGCCTCTCTGCAAATACAGTGCAGTGCAAGTGCTTCGAGGCTGTTTTCTGGACAGGGGACATCTCAGCTTACAGGCTTCCAGCTGGGCTGGCAGTGCTGTTGGCACATGGGCAACCACAGATCACAGAATCACAGGAACCCCTGAGTTGGGAGGCACTCTCAGGGACCATGCAGTCCAACCCTAACTCTGCACAGACACCCCAACAATCCCACCCTGGGCATCCCTGAGAGCGCTGTCCAGACACTCCTGGAGCTCTGGCAGCCTCGGGGCTGTGCCCATTCTCTGTGAGCCTGGGCGGTGTCCAGCATCCTCTGGGGGAAGAACCTTTCCCTGAGATCCAGCCTGGCCATTCCCTGACACAGCTCCATGCTGCTTTTGCTGAATTATTTTTCCTGCACTCTGAGGACAGTTCCATACAGCATCACAGGTGGGAGCTGTCCCACAATGCCAATAAGCAGGAACATTATATTTAATATCAGCCTGTGTTGCTGTTGCATTTGACCTTGGCAGCTTTTTATTCTCTAATATTTCCACAAGGAACAGGAGCTCAGCTACACTGACGATGTCCTTCTGACAAGCAACTTTTTCTGCTCTCCCTGATACAAACAGGAATGATCTGTGGCCAACACAAATCTTTTGTGAAAGCCTGAAATAAATCAGGGTGTTCACTCAAACAGCATGGATGGAAGAACAGCAGCAATCGGGGTTTCAGTTTGACATTCCTCCAGAACTTTGATGGAATACTGCTCTGGATTGAAGTGGTTTCTTCCATGGCATTCTCAACACATACAGCTGCATCCAAATTACAAAATGGCCTGGAAAAGGTCAAGCCACGGAACTCCCAGGGATAGCCTGGGATTTCCCTAGGACCTCCTGTGATGACCCAGTGATTTATCCTGGGTTAAAATGCCATCTTCAGAGTATTTTGTCCTTGGAAGGTGTTTCAGGAGTCAGTCTCCTGCAGGATGCAGAGCCTGTGGTGATTTTCCATTGGAATGCACCTGGTTGGGGCTCCCAAGTACTTGATGACCCTTTTCTTGCTCAGTTCCAAGGGCTTCTCCCTTCATTTTGTCTCACAGGCAGAATAAGCCCTCAGCTGAGCTTGGACAATTTGTGGCATGAATGGAAGCACCAGGGTCCCACCTCCTGGGTGGCTTTTAAATCCTGGGCACTTCTTACCCTGAAGCAGTGCTGGGGTTCTGGGGGCCCTGGGGACACTGGGGAGGGAGGACTAGGGTGATAATGCTGGAGGTCATGGTGACTTGTCCCAGGGAGCACAGGATGATGCTGGAAAGGGTCGGGGCAACTAATGGGAGCTGGGTTTGTTTGATAAAATAAGGGAGGAGATTGGGGATTTTCCAAGGTAGTCTGGAAAGGAAAAGGCAAAGAAATCAGAGGGTCAGTCCTGCTCCATGGGAGCAAAGGGCGAGAATCCACAGGAGTGGACCTCACATCCACTGCTGACCCTGGACTTTATCCCATCTTCTTCAAAAAGCAAGAATTTGCAGCTTGGTGCAATCCCTGGGAGCTGGAGGGTATGAGGTGAAGAAGACCACCCCCCCCCCCCCCCCCCCCCCCCCCCAGTTACACTGGCAGGGCTCCAACCCACGACCCTAAAGTGAGCTTTAAGATTTGCTAATCTCAAAATATTGTTGGCACTCAGAGCAGTGATTTACTGCATGTTTTGCCACAGCAAGTACTTTCCAAAAGGCCGTGCTAAGTTTACACTGGAGCTGCTGGGATCAGATAACTGGTCCTGGCAGCTCCCTCCTTGTCCACCCTCGTACCTCCTGGTTGCCGTGCTGGGGTGCAAAAGGACAGCACAGCTTCTCCTGCACCCCACAAGAAGAGCTAACCACGGTCACAAGCAGTAGTAAAAAAGGGACCAGCAAAGGTGTTTTTCCTTGTGCAGGTGGCAGGTTGGGACTGGGTCATGGCCTGGCTTGCAGGAAGATGTGAACTTTTGGAGAGTCCCCATGCTTTACTTTGAAGTCACAGTGCCAGGGACAGAAAAGAGCCATCTCTGGTGCCGAGCCTGGCTATGTTCACCTACCCGGGGCTTTGCAGGTTGTGAAAATAAATCAGCTTTTCACCTTCAGTGCCAGCCGGGGTGGGTAACAGCCCTGCACATTGTTTGGCATTCCTGCAATGTTAGAGCACCCCAAGAAATCCCAAGGGCTTTACAGGTACTGGGCAGGAATGACACCTCCAGCCACCACTTCCCAGTGGGATCCTGGGGCATTTCCAGCCTGCAGAAAGGATGGGCTCCCTCGGCATGTCGGCTGTGTCACAGAGCAAGGAGTAGGTCCCTGCATCTAGCTCACTGTGCCATGGAATCCCAGACTAGTTTGGGTGGGAAGGGACCTCAAAGCTCATCCCATTCCCACCCACCGCCATAGGCAGGGACACCTTCCACTATCCCAGTTGCTCCAAGCTCCGTCCAACCTGGCCTAGGACACTTTCAGGGATGGAGCAGCAACAGGTTCTCTGGGTAACGTGAGCCAGGGACTCACCACCCTCACAGGTGGAATACCTATTCTTTCTCAATATCCCATCTATCCCTGCCCTCTGGAAGTGAGAAGCCATTCCCCTTGTGCTGTCCCTCCAGGCCTTTGTCCAAAGTGTCTCTCCAGCTCTCCTGAAGCCCCTTTAGGCACTGGAAGGGACTCTAGGATTCTTCCCAGAGCCTCCTCTTCTCCACATGAACACCCCCAGCTCTCCCAGCCTGGCTCCAGAGCAGAGGGGCTCCAGCCCTTGCAGCAGCTCCGTGGCCTTCCCTGGAATTGCTCCAGCAGCTCCACGCCCTTCCTGTGCTGGAACGCCAGGGCTGGAGGCAACTCTGCAGGTGGGGTCTCACCAGGCTGGGGTCTCACCTGGCTGGGGCAGAGGGGCACAATTCCCCTTGCCCTGCTGCCCACACTGGGGTATCAGCCCAGTTGGCCAAAGAGGTTTCTGAGACCCAGCACACACACTTGGGGCACACTGAGCACCAACCCCCGAAGCCCTTCTCCCAGGGCTGCTTTCAGATTTTGTGTGACTGAGAATTTCTTCTCCTTGTTAAGAGTCAGCTCTTGGGAGATAGAAGACCCCCCCCCCCCCATATCTTCCTCTTGTCTCTGGACCCCTTGGGATCTCTGCCTCCTCCTAACCCCAGGAGATGGGTAAGAGCCAAAGCTACCTCCAGCCTCATCCCTGGCTCTCACTGTCCTTGGTCATGTCCAGCTGGAGGTTTTGGCCTTTCCCTGCAAATATCCAAGTGTCCTTTTGGCATTCACTTGCTCATGGACAAGGAGGATGAGATTGGAGCATCTTCCATCTCTGTTTCTTTGCAGATTATTGGATCAACATATCAAGCCCCTGTTGTTCTCTGGGCTTGGCCCAGTTGTTCTGGAGGTGTTTTGGGGAAATGCTTCCCCCAGGGATGGCACAGAGCTGTCACACTGTGCTGAACAGGGCAGGGAGCAGCTCCTGGGTGTAAGCCCCTGCATCTAGAACAGGGCTGGGCCACAGCTGGCTCTGGGTATACCAGGGACTCCAAGGACCAGGCATTTCCAAAGCTTGGATCGGAGGATTTCACTATCCGGAGGACTTTGGCGGCAGCCAGCACAGGGACAGCTGGATTGAATGTCCCTATGATGCTCCCTGGTGGCGGTAGGGAAAGGATGCAGCTAGGCCCTGTTGGACAACCCAAATTGGCGTGCATTCCCAGTTTACTGGGACCTAGTGGAAGTCACTGGGATTTGGGGATGCTCCAAACCCTCTTGTACCCCTTTGACACAGCAAACTTTCCAGGGCAGGGGAAACAGTAGGGAAATTCTCAAATAAAGGTCTTTGGGTTAGACAGGGTTGTGGGGTGGGCCCAACACATGCTGTCCCAACAAGGGAGAAGATCGCATTTGCTTCCAAGAATCCTGGGAAGGGACAGCCCCTCCCAAACACCCTAGACATGGCAAGGTGCAGGCAGCCCTTGTGGCCATCACCACACTGGCCTCAAGGACTTCCTTGGGATATCACTGCCCCATCTGAAACATGGCTGGTCCGAATGCCACCAGTGTCCCCAGGGCTGGGGCGGGTCTGGCTGCAGGACATCCTGCTGGTCCTACCTGCTCTCAGCTGAACAGGGATGCTCCAGGATGGAGCTTGGCAGAGTCCTGCAAGGACCAGGAGTGCGTTGAAGGGAATAGGGGGGAGGAGGGGATGAGGAGAGCAAAGGGAATGTGAAGTACCAGTGAAAGCGTGTAAGGCAAGGAAAGGAGGTGTTAGATGTAAGAAAATATGGGAAGAGCTGGGAAGGGAAGTGGAAACACCAGTGTTGGTCCTACAAGAGGGACTAGGTAGGAGCAATGGCCTTGAAGACACTCAAGGTGGCCTTAAGTCCTTGATGGAGGAATAGGGAACTGATGAAGGGGATGCTGAAGGTCAAATGAGTGTCTAACTTTGGCCTGTTACTGGCCAGTGTCATGGTGCATCCTGGCAGGGGTTTCAGTCTCTCAAAGTCCTTAGGGCAGGGCTGGACACCCTTCTGGGGAGTGGCAGTGCCTGGTCCTGCCTGGGACTGCAGGTGAGGAGAGGAGAAAAGCAGGCTCCAAGAAGTGGTGCCTATCTTTGTGCACAGCAAACACTGAGTTCCCTGCTGGTCCTAATCCATATTGAAATTAGCCCTTAGTGCTGGTGGGGCCTGGGGCTGAGCTGTTCCCTCCCCGTTCTGCAGAGCCCCCCTGCTCCTCGCTCAGGGGAGAGAAGCAGCTGGTGTGGCTCTGCTCCCTGGGTATAAATGCTCAGAATAAACCACCAAACAATTTTGAAACAATTTGAAACAATTCAGGCCTTTCTGAGCTCCTGAGTTTTAATGACTACGGAAAAGCTGAGCTGCTAATTGCAGCTTCTCCCTGACACAGGGCAGGGCCAGCCAGGGCAAGTGGTGACAGAGCCTTATTGGCGTCTCCAGCTGCTGTCCCCAAGCCTTGGTAGAGGTGACTCTGGGCAGACTGAAAAGACCGGGGCTGACACAGCCCAGTCCCTGCAGTCTCCCTGTCCTAGGTGAGTTCCCGCAGGCTGCCACAGAAGTAGGGCAGCGCTGGAAAAAACCCACCCCAGGCAGAGCAGTGCTCCAAGACTGGCATTGCTCCTGGGCACACTGCAGGTGACAGCTGTGGTGCCAAGGTGCGTGAGGGTTCCTGCTGGCCCGGCACGCTCAGGCCCAGCTGGACCTGGGTGCAGCTGCTGCAGGTCACTGCCCTGGAGCTCCTGCCCCGCAGCTCCTGATCAGGCTGTGCTGTCCCCTTGTGCTGTGGCTGTAATTGTGGTGGCCCCACAGGTGGCCCTGGGGAAACCATTTTGGCTGTGGGCAGCAGCTGATGCCTCTCTGATGGTTTTTCCACTGCAGTGCTGTCGCAGGCTGGAGGGAACACGGAGCTCCCTGGCTCAGCTCCCAGCAAGTCACAGGGCAAAATCAGGACATCTCTGCATGGGTTTTCCTATTTTTCTACCCCATCTGTCTTGGAGAAGAATGATCCCATTACAGCCCCAGAATAACAGCCCAAAAGCTGGTTCTGAGTGTTTGCATCCCCTGCCTGCATCTGGCAGCTCCTGATCCCAGCAGGGAGAGTGCAGGTCTGGGCACCCCCCCCTGCTTCTTCATAAGCTGATGTTGGGGGACCTGGAGGTGAGTGAACCCTGACTGATCATGGAACTACATAATCAGTTAGGTTGGAAAAGACCCTTAAGGTCATCAAGTCCAACCCTTAACCCAGCACTGCCAAGGCCACCACTAACCCATGTCCTCAGCTGCCACATCCACATGACTTTTGAGCCCTTTCAGGGCTGGGGACTCCACCACTGCCTTGGGCTGAACAACATTTTCCCCTGAAGAAAGGGTTACTGGAGAGTCAGTGAATCAAACTGGTGGTGCTGAGTGCTGCTGGGGTGAGCTGGGCTGCACCCAGAGACAGGGTCAACTCCAGAGCCAATGGCTGTTAGAACCCTGTACCAGTGCCCGCCAAGGGATGTCCACCAGGCAAGAAATACCCGTCAGCACTTCAGAGATGCTCCTGTTGATGTCTCTTTATTACCTGGTTGACTTCTGTACCAGACAAGAATATTTTATTTTTTATTATTTTATATTGCTTAAAATTCTTTTCCCAGGGTGATACCTAGATAGGCCCTTTCCAGGGGGGCTTTGGGAGGGGAACTCAGGCCGTATTCCAGCTCAAGCCTAGACCCCCTGCCTGCAGTCATTGCTTTGGGATGAAGTAAGTATCCACTTGTGTGTGACAGACAAATGGAAATCTAGCCTGGTCGCAGCCCACCTGCTGCCTGCCCCTGCTGCTTGACTCAGTGCTCTGTGAATATCACAGTGACAGCAAGGCTGGAAATGCTGCTGGGAGCCGGAGCTGGAGCCAGGAGCAGGGATGTGGGATATGGGAGGTGGTAGGTAGGGCACTGAGCATGCCTACCTAAACACCCTGCTGGCATTTGTGGTTGACCACTGTGTGCTTTCCAGATGAGTTCCCTAGTTTTCTGGAGATCTGAATTAACCCTGGAAAGGGGACAGGCAAAGGCAGGAACAGCCGCTGAAAGGAGGGCACAGACTGACACAGGAATCAGCTCCAGTAACCACCAGCAATAGCCAGCAATAGCGTCCCTGAAGGGGCTTGAACACCTCCTTTCTGATGAAATTCAGAGGATTTGGGCATTTTTCTGGTCTTCTCTGATGTCTCCCATGGACTCACAGTCCACACAATGTGTGCAGGGTTGGGGAGGTGGTGACTTTGAATTTATCTCACTGCAGTTGGCAGTGGGGACCCTGTCAGTCCCGGGTATCCCCTGATACAGGCTGTGGGTAGCTCTCCTTGTTGACACCCATTCTGATCCACTGGCACTCTATCCTCTGCCCTGGCCAAACCCATGGCTGTGCCAAGGACCCCATGATGCCCAGAGCCTGTGGTGGCCTGGGTGTGACATCCACTTGCTGCTTTCACAGTCTTGCTGAGGTGCCAAGAGCCCACCAGGATCTCCAGAGATGTTAATGGGGACAGGGACAGGAGGGGATGAGCACAGAAGATGTGACAGCTTGAGGGAGCCCTTCCTACCTGACAGGGTCCTTGTTTATTCCAGGCTTTTGGCATCTTCCCTTTGCTTTACGATGTGCAAGTGGGAAGGTCTCACCACCTTCTGTCTAATCCTGGAGCCCTATTTAGGGGATGGTCCTAATCTCTGGAAGCCTCCATGATTTTCCCCAGCTGTCGGAGGCATCTTCTCTCTCCCTGCACCGACACATCAGCTGTCATGGTGGGGAAGGCATCCCCGAGGCTTCCCCCATTCCATCTGGCAAGGTCTCTGGTTTCCTGAACTGGGAGTCTGGGTGGATGGGCTGATCTGATGTTTTGGGGGAACAAATTCAACTATTTGCAATGGGATCCTCTCAAACAACACAGCTGGAAAATGATCGAACACTGAGCTGCATCATCACGGGGATTTGGAATAACAGTGGCATGAGGAGGATCTGATCCTTTCAAACATAAATGATATTTCCTATATATAGACCTATACTCACTCAGAAAATAAGTAAGGAAATGTATCAGTGACTTGGTGGGCTGGAAATGTGGGTCAAAACCAATTTATGAAAGTACAAATTTTTGTAGGATGAGATTTTTTCTCATTGGAAAACATAGATAACTTGTATTTCAGCTAAATCCTGAAATACTTAAGAGTTTTAGGCAAAGATGTACTAATATTTAAAATATCACTAATTTTTTAATATTCAGCCCTCCCAGCTGCCTGCAGGAACAGCCCCCTCTGTGTGATTTTCATTTCCATCACTAGACTAATTTGAGCTCCCTCACCCAATACTGGGGGCTGGGACAGCCCACTCCTGTCCTGAGGTGAAATCACCTCCTGGCAGCAGTGTCTCCATCCCCATTGTGAGTCCACAAGTGAAGCCATTGTGGTGCGTAAGGAAAGGTTGACTCCCACCTCTGGAGCCTGTGGAAAACCCTTTGAACTGGGACAACCTCCTGTGGTGCCTTTGCCATCAACAGCAGCAGCTCCTCAGTGTTTCCCTGCTGGGGTTTGCTTAACACCCAGCACTTGCCCAACATGTGAATAAACAAGATGCCAATAAACTCTAGTAACATGGCCCAGATAAGAGTGGGTGATAAACCACTTTGATTCATCTGCTCGTAACCTATTATTCAAACCCCTGAGTCAACAGAGCAAAAGCATCTAAACGTCATGGAGCAGGCTGACAGACCCAAGTTTCTTTCAAATTGAGAACTTCAAGTGAAATTATTGCATTGATGTTCTTTATTTTTCCTGGGGAAAGTATTTAATTTTCAGCTGCATTCCCCCAAATTGAAATTGGAGAGAAATCTGAGTGCTCATTTCCCTAGGAACTGGAATTTTGGCATTGATTTATTTTTCTTTCTGAGCTCTTTAAATTGCTTCTCTTAACATGTAATCAAAACAAGCCCTTTTTTTTCTGCAGTGAAGTGGGTTTTTTCCTTCAGATTAGACACCGTGATTGAGAAAGACACAGGGAAGATGCCTTAGCAGATGTTTGTGGGAGTCTAGAACTGGCCACCTGTGAACTGATGGAAAGAGTCATCAAGGCATGGCCCATGTGGAGGGGTCAAGGAGGGGGCCAAGGTCATCCAAGGCATGATGAAACCCTGGTGAGCCAAGATATGGAGAAACCAGAGCTTCTCCAATTGGCCCCCGGGAGCCAATGACAGCTGGAGCAGGATGGACGGATGATCTTCTCCAGCCCTTCTTTGCTGTGCTGGGCAGCAGGACTTGTCCTCTCTCTGTCTAAAGCAGCTGCTGGGAATTTTCTGGTTCATGACCAACTTGGCAACTTTGAACCACTCCAAGGTGCTCTGGGCAGAAAAGGTACTGCCAGTACCCATCAATGCAGGTAGCACAAATGCCTGGGAGCCCCATATCACTCCTGCCTCAAGGATCTCATCCCTCAGGCATTCCAAGGGGATTTTGGGTAATGTGGAACTTTTATTACTCATATTCCTCCCCATGGGGGAAATAATCAAGGAACATCTGGGTTATCACACAGTTTGGGGCAAACAGACCCTCCCCGAGGCACTAACATTATCTCATTATATCCTGGCTTTGTCCTGCTGCCAAATAACCAGGAGACAAAAAATATCCCTCCTGGAGCAGAAGAGTCATGTTGCTCCAGCTGGGGTGCACCCCTCAGGCTCTTTTTTGGGATGTCACCATGCATTTAAAGACCAACCTGGCCAATGGGGCTTTGCTCTTCTTTCTCTCTCTCCCACTCCTGGGTGATTACAGCTCCCCCCACCTGGAAAACCAGCCCCTTGTTAGCAAAGATGGGATTATCTGGCCCTGGCAGGGAACATGCCTCATGCTCTGGCTGTCTCAGAGATGCCTCTTGACCCTGATATTCATGTCTGGAGATGTTTTCTGGGGACCACAGAATGGTGAGTCCGTGGACCAGCACCCAGAAGAGCAAGACTTGCATGGCTACTTCAGGGCAGCATCCCTGGAGACAGGGAATTAGCTGGAAAATGGGGGAAACACTCTTTCAACTCTAATTGCAGGAAGGTTAGGGATACAGAGACACTTCTAGTAGTGTCTCATGCACAGCATGAGAGCAAGTAAGGGAACAGGAGCAAGGAGAGGGTCAGTGGTTTATGACCCATAGAATTAATGGGGCTTTCCTGGGTTACTGGGAGGATTTGGGGTGAATCTGAGTTTGGGGGTAGCAGTAGGGTGGCTGGTCACGAGTTCTGGAGTGACATGACACACCTTGTCTCCATGGACAAGGATGGTTGATTGAACAGAACATGGCATGGGGCTGGGGAGTGATTTATCTTCCCCAGAAATGTGAGTTAGGGGTATGGGCAGCTGGGTTGGTCCAGGAGACTCAAAGGTTGTCTTCCAACCCAGTGGGATTGGGTATGAGGCTGAAGAAGGACAGAGGAACTAGAGGGGTCTGGGGTTACAGGGACTGTAGGAGGATCTGAGGGGCGGGGGGGTCAATGCAGGATTAACAGGGAGGGCTTGGGGGGGGGGGGGGTCTGATGTTAATGCAGGGGCTAAGGAAGGCAAGGGGGATGAGGGTGTTCAGGGAGAGTCTGTGGGGACTGGGAGGGAGTGGATGGCTGAGGAGGTGGCAGTGGTAGGGGGAAGCCCTTAGCCAGAGGGGTGCTGGTGCTGGGGACAGGAGCCATGTCCCCAAAGAAAGGTGACCTGGCCTTGGCCTACCCAGTCCTGAGTGAGCCCAAGGGGGCCGCTGGGGAGGCCGGGCCCATGTGCTGCCATCCCATAGGAGGGGGCAGCTGGGGCTGCTGAATGTGCAGGTCCTGGGTGGCTATTCTTGGCAGTCCCGCCTGCGCAGGCAGATTGGTTTGCAGGGAGGTGACAAGTGCCAGCCAAAGCCTATAAAAGTCATCCAGCCCCTGTTCTGGCTCAGTGACCTGGTTCCCCGCTCCTGCACAGCTATCCTGGAGCAGAGACCATTGGTCCAGAGTGGAGACCACTGGTCCTGAGCTAGGACCCCAACCTCAGAGTCCAGACCCCAGATCCAGAGGAGAGATCTTTTGTCTGGAGCAGGAACACCAAAACAGAGCAGACACCCCGGAGCAGAGACCCCAGAACATCCCCTTGCCAGCGATGACCGGCAAATCTGCACCTCCAGCCAAAAAAACAGCTCCAGCAGCAGCCAAGAAAAAGGCAGCACCAGCCCCGAAGGAAGGAGCAGCCCTGAAAGAAGAAGCAGCCCCAAAGCAAGAAGCAGCTCCAGCTCCAGTCCCAGCTACTGAAGAGCCTCCAGCCCCTGAGCATCCCCTGGAGCAGCCCCCAGCCCCCACAGATGAACCTGCTCCCATCTCCATAGAAGCTGGAGCAGAAGCAACTCCAGTGCCTGCAGAAGGTTCCCCAGCGGAAGCAACTCCAGTGCCTACAGAAGGTTCCCCAGCTCCCCCAGATGAACCTCCAGCCCCAGACACTGAACCTAAACTGGAGAAACCAAAAGAAGGTGAGTGGGGAACACTGGAGCGGGGAGGGGACATAAGAAAGGTTTGGAGGGGCCATGTGCCGGGTAGAAAGGATGGGGGGGTGAAGTCATCAAGGATATTTTTGCAGTGGGATAGGGCTGGGGATTAGGTGGACTGAAGACGGACCTGGAGGTTGAGTGATTGCCCTCCAGGAGCCCCGGTCGAGCCCTGCTGTCACCACTGTGGGTTTGTTACAGAGCCACCCAGCTGCCCCTTGTCCTTGGCTGTGGAAGAAGTGAGTGAAAACTCATTCACACTGACCTGGAAAGCCCCAGAGCAGATGGGCCGGGCAAGCCTGGATGGATATGTGGTGGAGATCTGCAAAGATGGAAGTAGGTTTGGTCTTTACTGCCTCATGAGCATGGAGATATGGTGCATGGTTCTGGGGTGGGATGGGACGGAGCTGGGTGAAATCCAGCAGAGCATTTTCCCCCAGCAACAATTCCCTTTCTTTGCCCAAATGGATCAATTTTGAATGGTTATTTCTTTTCCATGAAGGAACAGGGAATCCCATTGCCTTCAGACAGTAGTGATGGCTTTAGCAGGGGCTTGGAGGAGGTTTAGAGTCACTGCTATGTCTAGCTCTAGAGGGGAGCAGAGACCAACAACCTCCGGGGATGGTCTCTGATGAATTCCAGATCTGCAGAGACTCAGGGCTGGGATGGTATTTCAAGAAAACAGGAGGAAAAAGTTCAACCCTCCCATGTTTGCTTAAAATGAAGCATGGAAGAAATGGGGATAAAATGGGAGGATGAGGAAGGGAAGGGTCCTGGGCATGTATCAGCAGACTTGATTCTGTCTGGAAGGAAGGTGACTGTGGCAGATGGAGGTGGGCTGGGAGGTGGCAGCAGTTGTCCAGCAATTGCCCATGGTTGTCCAGTTGTATTGCTGGGAGGTGGAATGAGGTGAGTGAATGAGATTGTGTTTTGGGCACTCTCTTGAAGCCCTGCTGGACTTTGGGGTGAGAGTGAAGGGTCTGTGTGGCTGGGGAGATTTGCAAGGGGAAGCTGGGCTGGAGTGGTTTGGGAGACCCAGGTGGCCCATGGACCTCAGGGAACTTGATCCTCAGCTGCTTAGCTTGCGGCACACATGATGGACACATTCTTGGCTGTGGGAGGCTTCCATTGCTGGGCTGCAGGTGGAAAGGTTACCATGACTGGGTGGGATGCGTGAGGAGGCCCTTGCATGGGACAAGGAAAGATGCAGCCATTCCTGGAGGGATATGTCTGACAGCCCCCTAAGGGCCCAGTCTGGATGCTCTCCTGGCTTGCTTTGGGTCTGCTGGAGGACAGGAGAACTCCAGTACCTCTGTCATCACCCAGGGGCCACGGGACTGCTGTGTTTGGGCTGGTACAAGACTCTGGTTGGCTAAAATATGGTGAGATTTGAGTGAGGACTGATTTGAGCAATGCCAGTGGTGAAAGGGAAGAGGTTCTGGTGGGATTCGGCTCCTCCAATGGCATTGACAAGAAAACCTTCTTGTTCTGAAGGTGCACATGGGGGCTTGGTACACACTGGCATATGTGGGTCACTCTCATTGCCCACCTGGGACACCCACTCCCTGGGGGACTGGGACAGTTTATTTTTTAAGTGAGAAATATCTTGAGAGTTTGGCACATGGCAAAATCAGGTTAGCTGGGGCTGGGGGAGGGCTAGGTGCCGAGCTGAGTTTGAGATGTCCCTTACAAGCAGGAAGAACACTTGGAGAAGTCCATCTGGCCAGGGGCAGGTCCTGAGCAGACCTTGCTCAGTGTGGAGGGGTTTGTGGAGGCCATGGTGAGCCTCAGTGTTGTCCTGGGGCAGTGAGAGGAGCAGAGTGGCTGGCAGGGAGCTCCAAGGATCTTTCATTTCAGAAATGCACCTGGTCAGCAGGGATGTGTTTGCTGGCCCGATGCCTTTTCTTGCTTGCAAATGTCCTCGTGCTCCAGTGCTGAGCTCCTGCCAGCACTTCATACCCCACATTCCTTGGCAGGGATGGCCAACGTCCCCACCAAAATTCCTTTTTCTGCTGGTGCCCCAAATCTTTCCCCATTTCCAAGGAAAGGATTCTTTGCCTCTGGGTCTCACCTTCTGGGGCTTGATCCTGCTGCTCAGGGTGTGTCTGTCTATCCATGGCACATCCAAAGTGCTGTGCTGGGTCTGTTGCAGGTTCAGACTGGAAAGCTGTGAACCAGGAGCCTTTTCTTTCCACCCGCTACACAATCCCAAACCTCAGCTCCGGGGACAAGATCCATGTGCGGGTGATGGCTGTCAGTGCCAGTGGAACCAGCGTCCCGGCCACTCTGGAGCAGCCAGTGCTCATCAGGGAGATCCTCCGTGAGTACTGCTCCTGAGGGCAGAATTTCTGTGTGAAATCTCTGTCCACTCCTGCAGCATGAGCAGCCTCTCTTGGGTCCAATCCAGCCTTTGACAGATGTTATTCTCAGTGACTGTGTCCAGTCCAGTTCCCTTGGCAGAAGTTTCCTGACCTCTCCAGTCTTGCTGATGTTGAAAATTTGGGGGTGAAGGACTCAAAAGGCAAAGCCACATTTTCCCATTTAATGGCAAAAGCTCAGAATCCACCTCCCCCTGAGCATATCTCCTCCCCTTGGCAGTGTCATATCCTGAATATGCCACGGCACACATTGGACAGCTTTGTTTATTTACCTCAGGGAAGTCAAGAGCTGGTTGTCTGGAGCATGGGAACTTTAATCATGCTGAACTCGCTAATGAATGAGTTGCTCCCATGCTTAGCAAGACTCAGATTCCTCTCGGGGTGCTGCCAATGTGCAGAGCCTGATGCAGGAGGGCAAGGCCTGTTTGCACCCGCCAAACAGCAAATACAGAGTCATTTTCCCTCTAGAAAGAATTATTAATGCTCAAGTTTTCTTGTTATTTAACACATCAGGTTTTTCAGTTGCTTAAAAATAGTAATACTAACAAAAGTTATTCCAGGAACTACCAGCTTTTCATGGGAAAAGGCTGGAGAAGACTATCAGCCCATGGAAAGGGTCCTGCAGGGTCCATCTTCTCACTGTGCTCAGAGGAGGTGAATTTGGCTTTGGGGTGGTTGGCTGCACCTGTTCACCTCTGATCTCAAAACAATCCCACCAAACCTCATAGAACTGGGAAAATTGGGGTGTGAGGGACTGACATGAGATGCCAAATGCACAGCTTCCCTTCCCTTCCCTTCCCTTCCCTTCCCTTCCCTTCCCTTCCCTTCCCTTCCCTTCCCTTCCCTTCCCTTCCCTTCCCTTCCCTTCCCTTCCCTTCCCTTCCCTTCCCTTCCCTTCC
>QUSF01000078.1:302966-352295 GCA_003676055.1 Chloebia gouldiae
CTTCCCTGAACTTCCCTTCCCTTCCCTGAACTTCTCCCTTCCCCTCCCCATCTGTTGCCTCCTGGCCTTCACATTTTCTCTAGGCTTGCATTTTGTTCATCTCACCAGTTCATTTATAGCACCCCAGGGGATTTTAAATAGCAGCAATCGGACAGCACGGAGCTTAACAACAGGTGGGATGAGTGGGCTTGGGAGGTGGAGAAAGACAAGGAGAAACCAGATGAAGGATCAGTATGGAAGTCACATTTTGCAGGGAACAAGGGCAGGAAAAAAAGGCCTTCCTCACCATGACACTTTGTCACTAGGAAGCCACTGACCTTGGCCAGCCCAGTCCCTCTGAGAGAGGCACTGGGGAGCTGGGGAAAACATCCGTGAATTAACATTCCTCCCCGAGGTCAGGTTTCCCTGCCCTGCTGAGACTGATGAGCCCAAGTGGCAGCATGAGGGATGGATCCCTGCAGAAATCACAGCAGGAGCAGAGCAGGCACTGTCTCAGCTGTCAGGGAGGGACATCTGGGACTGCGGGGCCTGCCCCTGTGCTCCCCAGCCCTCACAGCTGTTTGGCTCAGGCCTGGTTTATTCTGGCCAGGCCCCCTCCCCAGCGTTAAGCTTGTGCACATTTAACCCAGGCACAGACTCCCACCAGGGCCTCCAGAGGGATCCCTGGGTATCACTGAGCCAGCAGAGCTGTACAGCTTCTGTTCCATCCTGGGAAGGGGACACACTCCATGAGCTTTCTCCAGTGGGGATTTTGCTTGTCTTTGTTATGTTTCCTCGGGGATGTTTGCTTTTGTCATGAGCCTTAGGCTTCTACAACTCTGGTAACACCAGGCACCTCCTTGGTGTCTCAGAGGCCTGGACTGCACAGGGAAGGTGGAGGTCAAGCCTTGTCCTTGCTGAAATTTGGGCTGCATGCCTCTGGAAAGTCAAGGAGAGAAATATTTCCCCACTGGAAGATGCTGTTCCCTGCCTTGTTACAATATAAGTTGTGTTGTGGCTCTTCTGGTTGAGGCCAGGCTGTCTCCAAGGCCAGGCAGCAATGTAGAGGGGCGAATGATCCATCAGAATACTGCTCTTGGGTTGGTGACTTTGGATCTCAGGGATGGCTATCACTCTGGGATACAGGCAATGGGATAGGCCAGCACAGCCCTGCCGGGGAGCAGAAATGTCCAGGAGATGAGAGGGAGAAGGTGGCCATATTGGAGTGGATTTTCTTGGTGGCCAAGCAGGGGTGAGTATGGGGAGGGTCAGCCAGCTGAGGAATGGGAGTCCCTTGTCTCACAATGTGAATTTTGTCCCCAGAGCTCCCAAAGATCCGCATGCCTCGGCACCTGCGGGAGACTTACATCAGGCGTGTGGGGGATGCTGTGAACATCATGATCCCCTTTCAGGTACATGGGCGATTTGGGCTTTAATCCACTGGGCATTTCACTCCAGATTAACTCCTGCAGGTTAGTTTATGGGTCCAGCTGTGCTCTGACTTGGCCTGATTGCTGTGTCTTATGGGCCAAGGGTGGGTGATGGGGTGAGACTCTCTCTCCTTTTCCTGCCCATTTTTCCCCTGCTACATCTTTGTTGATGATGCTGCAGTGGGACAACCCCAAACACATCAGGACATGGGCTGGCTGTTGTTGCTGTCTCAGCCAATAAGTCCAGTTCAGCTCCTGCTCCTGGTCAGGATCTGGCAACATGCCTTAGGACCCCACAGCACAGTACTGGGGTCCCTAAAGGGGACCAGCTGCCTTTGAAGGAGGGCAGCCCCAGGGCTGTGTGATGGTGAAGCAATGCTGGCACTGGTGGGCTAGGCTGGAGTTCATCTCCTCAGCTATCTCTCTCATCATGTCTGGGACATCACCAGAGCATCTCCACCGTGGCAGCTGGCTCTGAAATGTGTTGGGCAAGCAGAGGGAGTGAGAGGCCCTGAGCTGACGGGCTTGTGCATGCCATGTCTCATAGACAGTTTGGACTCTGTACTGGCCATGCTCCAGACATGAATCGTTCAAGCCCTTGTGCTAAGCTGGAGCCTGGGCCCAGCACCAGGGCTGTGAGAGCACAGCCGTGCCCTGGCAAGTACAGCTGGGCTTGCTCCATGAGGTCCTTGGGGAGCCCCGCATGTTCCCACCTCATCCTTGGAGCCTGATGGCTTCCCATTAGTGACTCTGACAGGAATCAGCTGTAGCTTCTTTCCCGGGGACTGCTGGATGGGAGAGGTGGCACTTGGGTTGCTGGACACAGTGTGGTGACTCTGCCACCCATCCTTCCCAGCAGGACCTGCTGGGACCATGTGCCCAAGTGGCTCCTGACCTGCCTTTTGCTCCAGGGAAAGCCACAGCCTGAGGTGAGCTGGACCAAGGGAGGGCAGCCCCTGGACACCAACCGCATCAACATCCGCAACACAGCCCGGGACACCATCTTCTACATCCGCCAGGCCCAGCGCAATGACTCGGGCAAGTACGAGCTCACCGTGCAGATCAACGGAGCTGAGGACAAGGCTACCCTGGACATTCAGGTGGTTGGTAAGCTGAGGATGGGACCCTGCAGGATCACTCTGGCGCTCATTTCTCCTCCTTAGTTGAGTAGGTCTTGTTTTGGGTGGGATGAGATGTGACAGCAACAAGGCAAGGGACTCTGGAGTCCCTGTTCCAGTGGGATCCTCAACAGGATCATGCATGTGAACTTCTCTGGTTGGGGATGTAGAGTTTCTTCCAGCCTTGCCCCTCACAGCTTCTCATCCCTTGTGCTGCACCAGGGTGAGAAGAGATTAAAAGCAAGGTCAAGGGATGGTCAAGGTACAGAACGTGGGGAGAGCAAACTGAGATGTCACCCTGAGGGCGTTTGTGTTTGCAGAGCCACCCGGCCCTCCCCAGAACCTGAAGCTGGTGGATGTATGGGGCTTTAATGTGGCCCTGGAGTGGACCCCCCCTGCGGACAATGGGAACTCTGAGATCAAGGGCTACAGGGTGCAGAAGTCAGACAAGAAGAGTGGGGTGAGCCTGGGCACTCCTGCTGCTGGTGATGCCCTGATGGGAGAGGGACTGCTGTACTCCCTGCCCCACCCCGCACCTTCTTCATCCTTGTCCCAGCCTGTCATTCCTCACTGCTCTCTCTTTTCCTCCTTTTTTTCCTTCCAGAAATGGTTCACGGTGCTGGAGCGCTGCACCCGCACCAGCTGCACCATCTCTGACCTCATCATTGGCAACACCTACTCCTTCCGAGTGTTCTCTGAGAACATCTGTGGGCTCAGCAACAGTGCTGCTGTAGCCTCTGGGGTGGCCTACATCGAGAAGACAAGTGGGGACATGTCCCTGGCTGAGGGGCTGGGGAGGGTGGTATCCAAGAGTGGTCCTGACCAGTGGGGGAGTGGCGCTTCCTTGAATTTGTGTTGATACTGCTGGGCTGGTCCCCAGGACAAGACCAGCAGGGGTGAGGCTGAGCACCCCCAAGGTCCAGAGCTCTCCTGCCCCCTCTCTGCACCTCATTTCTCCTCTGGGGAAAGCTTGTGCCATGCTCAGCCCCCTGAGAGGAACTAAGGCATGGACATCCCTAGGATGAAATAGAAGTAGGAGCTGGGAAGGGGCAGAACAGCCCTGGCAGAACAGCCCACAGCTCAGGGCCAAATCTCCAACCAGCCCTGCTCTCCTTCCATCTATTTCCGTCCTGCTCCCTGGTAGTGCACAGTGACTTAGAGTCTCTGACATCTGCAGAGCTTTCCTCCAACTCTTATTTCTGTGGATGAGATTTGGGGACGGAGTGGGAGGTTCAGAGCGTGCCTGACCTGGGTCTGACCTGCTGCACACAGGATGTGTCACAGTGGGGCTGGCATCCCCCTGTTCCTTTCAGGGTCTGGGCACTACCGTGTCATGATTGGATGAAGAAACAGGGCTGCTCTGAGCTGAGGGCCAGGTTCTTGGGTCAGGCCAGATGACATCTGGCTTCTTACAAGAGGGAACAGAAGTGGTTTTGGATACCTTGTCCAGAATTCCTGTGTTGGTCAGCCTGGGAGCCTGAGGTCTGCCTCAGCTAGAATTAATTATTTCCTTAGAAACCACTTACCAGCCAGAGAAGATCCCCCAGCGGGACATGATGGAGCCTCCAAAGTTCACACAGCCCCTGACAGACCGAACGACCACACGGGGCTACAGCACTCACCTCTTCTGCTCCGTCCGGGGCTTCCCCCAGGTTGGTGGCTCCTCCATGGACAGTATAACCTTGGCCTGGGGACACCAAGTGGGATTTTTTTTGCAAGGTGGCTGGAGGTGTCTGGGAGTTGGTTGGTGCTGTTGGATTAGAGTTGGCTGAGCTTAAGGGGCTGAAGTTGCTCTCTGAGTCAAACTGTGGCACATTTGGGGTGTTTCTGCATGGAGATGAGAGACTGGTCTTAAATTAAGCCATATCCTGCTTCCTCTGTGCTGGAGTAGGAAGGGTAGAGCAGTGGTTAGGGCTGACAAATGGGAGATTTGGATCTTCAAAATACTTCTGACTGTGAATCCCACCATGGCCACAAGCTTTGGGCAGGGCCAAGGCAAAGGCAGAGAGAGGTGGCTGCATTCTGGGGACAATAAGATTTCTCATTTCTCTCCCTGCTTTAAACTTTCAGCCCAAAATCATCTGGTTGAAAAATCAGATGGAGATCCGGGAAGATCCCAAATACATAGCACTGATTGATCAGGGTGTGTGCTCCCTGGAAATCCGCAAGCCTGGCCCTTTTGATGGGGGTGTCTACACCTGCAAGGCTGTGAACCCCCTGGGGGAAGCTTCAGTAGACTGCAGACTGGATGTGAAAGGTGAGAATGCCTTATAGGAAGGAGGAGCAGGAACCCTTGCCTGCCTTTTCCAGGTCTCACTTTCCCAGTGCTGTGGTTTGTCCCTGTTTTGTGTTGATCCTGGTTGTGAGGAAGCCTGGGAAGCCCTGTGGAGCTGCACCTTTGGACTTCTTGGGTTTATGGTCTTGAAGCATCTTGAAATCACCTTTCCTTATTCATGGGGGAAAAATGGGGAGGAAACCAGAAATGGCAGAGCCAGTGGAGCTGCTGGAGGCCTGGCCCAGCACTGGCTGCCCCTGCTCTTGTCCCAGGTGTGGGGGGTGTATGTGAACCTCCTTCCCTGCATCTGGAGTGCTCTGATTTAGGTCTTGACATCCTGCCCATACTTCCCACTCACATTTCCCTGCCTCAGCAGAGCATCCAGAGCAGACCTGCCCTGTGTTGCTCCCCACAGCCCCTCCTTGGCCCATGGGAGGATCAATGCCCACACACCCTCTGTGTGCTCCTGTGCTGGTGGTGTCCTTATATTTCTCCTCCTGTGGCTTCCAAGCACACTCCTGCCCCCAGACACACTCTGCCCCATTTCCTACGCAGGCAGGGTTCCAGTCTGACAACCCCAGCACCCCAGTCCCTGTGGAAGCTCCAGGGCAGTTGGTATGGCACGGGGTGCATGGCACAGGGTCAGTGCTCAGCTCTGTGGGAGCTGCTGCTGGACTCTCCAGGAGTGCTGACCCAGCTGCCCCGGTCCCGTGGCCCCACGGGCACATCCTCAGTGCAGCTGTGCAGGGGCTCTCAACAGAACAATGGTCTGGGTGGGAAGGGATCTTAAAACTCACCCAGTCCCACCCCCTGCCATAGGCAGGAACACCTTCCACTATCCCAGTTGCTCCAAGCCCCGTCTAACCTGGCCTTGGACATTTCCAGGGATCCAGGAGCAGCCACAGCTTCTCTGGGTAATCCATGTCAGGACCTCCTACCCTCACAGGGAACAATTCCTTCCCCATCTATCTCTGCCGTCTGGCAGTGGGAAGCCATTCCCCTTGTGCTGTCCTTCCAGACCCTTGTCCAAAGTATGTCTCCAGCTCTTCTGAAGCCCCTTTAGGCACTGGAAGGGGCTCTGAGGTCTTCCCCAGAGCCTTCCCTTCTCCACATGAACAGCCCCAGCTCTCCCAGCCTGGCTCCAGAGCAGAGGAGCTCCAGGCCTTGCAGCAGCTCCATGGTCTCCTCTGGACTCTCCCCAGCAGCTCCACGCCCTTCCTGTGCTGGAACGCCAGGGCTGGAGGCAGCTCTGCAGGTGGGGTCTCACCTGGCTGGGGCAGAGGGGCAGAATTCCCCTTGCCCCTGGCCAAGGCATTGTGCTGGGGACACTGAGCACCTGGGAGTCACCAAGGCTGGAATCTCAGGGGACACTGGCCAGGAGCAGGCAGTGATGGTGGAGTGTGGGATTGCTTGGAGTAGGTGTGTGCAGGGATGGGGTGTGCAGGATTGGGATGTGCAAGTGCACATTGCGGTGAGCACATAGCACTTTTGGGACTCAAAAGGGGAGTAAGACAAGGGGAGTTCAAGGGGTTTTTGTCTTCTGTGTTCTCCTACAGTGCCCAAGTGAGGACAGATTGGAGGACAAGACAAAGAGCAAGGTAGGTCTGGGCTGGGGCACCAGGATGGAGGGAAGGTGGATCACTTCAGTGGGCTGGAATGGGCCAAGTGTCCTGGATTAGCCCTTGTCACCTGCTGAAATCCTCAGCTGAGTCTCAGCTCAGATCCTCCTTGTCCCATGGCTGGAGATGCATGGGTAGGGTGGGATGATGAACCTGAGGGAAGCCTGTTCCTTGGCAAGGTGGAGAGAGGGCTGTAAATGTGGCTGGGTTTGTCTTGCATTAGAGCTGTGGCAGGGACATGTTTCCCACCCATCCCTGACCAGGACTCTCTTGGTGCCCTTGCAGGACTCGGATCTCGTTCCTTTTCCCAGGTGGATCCCCCAGGTGCCAGGCGGTGGCAGGGCCGGTGCTGATGCCCCTGGCCATGGTCTCTGTTGCCTGCTGTGCTGCTCCTCCCTGGCAGTGTTTTGGGGGCTGCACCTCAGCCTGCCATGGCATGGCCCTCTCTGAACCTTTCATTAGCTGTGACAATAAAACAAACACAGCTGAGGGTCTTTGGTCCTAATAAAAGCCACCACACCCCTCTGTCCTGCTTATTGTGGGGTTGGCTTGGGTGGGGCAGGTGGAGAGGTGGCAGGGCTGCTGTTGAGGTCATGTAGGATCCCACCCAACCAAGGGTAGAGGAGATGGGTTTTGAGCTAGGAAAAGAAAGACCAGCTTTATGAAACACATAGAGAGATTACTGAACCAGAAGCAGCCCAAAAGGAGAAAGAGAATGCAGATTTTCTTCTGGAGCAAGGAAATGATTCTGGCTGGGGAAAAAGAAATGCCACATCAATGTTGCATCATCTTAATGCTTCTTTATTGAAGCACGTTTTTTTTTATCCACACCAGTGAGGCAGTGATCCAGGCAGGAACTGTCACATCCCCATGGTGGGTACAGGACTTGTTGATGATGTGTTATCCAGAGGAGGGGACTCATCCCTGTGAGCTGGTGGCTCATGTGCAGGGTGAGCTCTGGGCCAGCTCCAGGCAGACACTGGGTGTTACCAGAGCTCAGAGGGACCCATGGAACACAGGGTTACCTGGGATCAGTGGTGTGAGGTGACCTCTCCACCAGCACTGTCTCCCCTCTCAGTCTGGGGGTATGAGGGTAGGAGCTCTCCCAGCTGCGTAGCAGCTTTTTCACGGGACCAGACCCACATCCAGCCCATGTCCTGGCTTGTCCTGGCATTGCCAGTGTAGATGCAAATCCAGCCTGGCATCCACAGATCAGAGTCCATCCCACCCTTGGTACCACAGAGAGCAAAGCTGGGCAGTGCCTGTGATTAATCAGACCCCTCTCTGAACCATCTCTACTGCGGCCTCTCTGCTTTGTCCCCATCTGTCCCCTACAACCCAATATGAAGACCAGGGAATGTTACTGGTCCCATGAGTCTCGGTAATGGTGCAGCACCATCCACACCAGGGTTGTTTCCACCATCAGAGGGCATTGTCGGATTAATTTTATCCCACTGCTGGTCAGGATGGATTTTTGAGGTGGTTGATACTGGTGGTAATGCCACAGAGCAGAGATTGCAGTCCCAGATGGCAAGTGAAGAGCCTGTTTTCCCTAGCATGCTCACACCCAGCCTTAGACACTGCTGGGGGTGTTCTGTCCCCCTTGGTGTCGCTGGTACCTGGGCACGTGGCCTTGGCCAGTGATTCTTTCAGGGACAGGGTCTGGAAGCAGACTGTGAGCTGATCTTCATGACTCTGTCATGCTGCATGCTGTGCCCTTTCCAGGCCCTTATTTCAGTCCTACAGAGCACAGACTGTATTTGTAACCCCATAGGGTGGGGGTGGAGGTGGGTGACAACATCCACTTTTAGTGAGGGCTCCCCAGCACAGGTCCGGAGAGCACAGAGTGGAAAAATCCACTGGATGCTATTTTTAATGAAGCAGCCGTTCACATGCCCTTTAATTTATGAGCCAGGTTCCTGGTTACCTTAGCAAGGATCAGGACAAAGGGTCAGTTCCAGAAAAGAAGCAGAAATAAGATCTAAATGGGAGTCAAAGCCAGGCAAACAGCAGCACTAATCTGAAGGCAAGGTGCTGCAGAGCCAAGGGACCACAGCCTCAGCCTGGGGTCCTCTCTTGTCCTCACTAACCTGGGGTTGCAGCATCCTCAGGTACCTCTTATATTGGTGCTTGATAAGACCTGAGGCTCTTCCCTCTGCCCTTTCCAGGAGATGCTGGCTCTGGCCAGAGCTGGCACAGGACATGGCAAAGTGGGGGCATGGGAGTCACTGCACTGGCCAGAGGAGCCATTAGGCAAATGGGGTGAGCCAAAGCCAAAGCCTCACCCTCATGTGAGAGGTTCAGCCCTCGCCCCAGCACACCTGGTGATGCCTGGGAGGAAGGTGTGGGCTGAAGTCCATGAGGAATTGCTGTTCCCAAGGGCTCAGCACCAGCACAACAACATCTACACCATGGGTGGGTTGGGAGGGTGTTCAGGACCCCTCTACTGTGATGAGGACTAGGGGAAGGATTTTCTCCTGTCTTTGCCATTGTTTTTCTGCTCTGCTCCCATTTTTCCCAGTGTTGTCTGAGCCAGGAGCCTGGAAATACATCAAGGCCCCTGCAAAATGTGGGTGGCTGAGCCTTTTATCTCCTCTTTTCCTTGCTGCCCTCCTCATCCCTCCAAGCTAAATAGAGCTGGCTGCAGCAGTGGAGAAGGGACTCCTGGCTGCTCCAATGCCTGTGCTGCCCACTCCCAACATGGCTAAAAATCAACCATAAATCTCAACCATCCAAGGTCCTTCTCTCTGCACCCCCAGTCTCTGTGGGAACTTGCTGCAGTCACTTTGCTCATTGCTGACGTCCCCTGTGAGGAGCACGACCCTGCTGGAGCAGGGCCAGGGCCATAGGACCTGTGTTTCCATTGGGAGCCTGGTGAACACAGGACACTGATAAGAAAAGAATCCAAATCAACTCAAATTTTTCCACCACTGCTTCAGCCCTGGAGGAGGGACTAGCACTTCCAACATCCAGAGGGACCAGGACTGGATGAGGGATAGTCCATCTCCAGCCAACCCCTCCTCAAATCTATCCACAGCTGGACTCCAGTGGTGGCTAAGTGCCCTGTGGTAGCATCAGCACCCACACGGTGGCCTGTAGCTGTCCCCCACTTGCTCCCCAGGGGGTCCATGTTCCCCTCTGCCTCCTGGGCTATGGAGATGACTGCATTAACCCACAATGTTTGGGTCAAAAGAGTTTGGCTGCACAGAGAGGGTCAGAGGGAACAACATGGGAGGTGTGAGATGAACAGCCTGGGAGAGATTTGCTACTGCTTTTCACAGAAAACAACCAGGAGAAAGGAGTGAAAATGACTCAAAACCAGAGTAAAGGGAGAGAGAAGACAAGTGGAGAGGACACACTCCCTGGGTGCAGCTGATAGGAGTGGTGGGTGCTGCTGGGTCCCATGGGGAGCCATGGGGGAAGCAAAAGCAGTTTCTGCAGAGTTCTCTGGGATTATGCTTAAGGGTTTCACCAATACCCACCTCTGCCTACCCCTCTGGTAGTACTGAGAGCTGGAGACTGACCATTTGCTTTGTGGGATAGTGGGTTCACCACCCTATGGGTGCTGGCAATGCCATGGAAAGACTTTTCCTATCTCTTCCCATGTCTCAGCTCAGCTCACATCTCCCTGGTTACAGAGGGGAAAGAAAGGGCTTTCAATCTTAATTTCTTCCAAAATCCTGGTGCCCTGGACTCTCCTGGTTCTCAGCATCTTCACTCCCACAGGGCACCCCTTTGTCCCAGTTCCCAGGTACCCCCATGGCTCCATGGACATGGGGCCAGAGCTTGAGGTGCCCCCAGCACCACCAACACCATGGAGATGAGGGTCTTCATCAATGCCAGGGCACCTCCTGGGTGATTTGGATCACTTTATTTGCATGAAGATAAACTGCGTATTTGTCTGTACAATTTCTCCTTAAATACTTGGCAATGCTTAAAAATGAAAAACAAAAACAAACAGGAGGAAAAAAATCCTAAACCAGAAAGGAACAGTGCAGGCTACAATATCCAAACAGTACAATGCTTGTGGATAAATAACCCCCTGGGGTGGCTGTAGGACTGCAGGAGGCTGCTGAACTCAGAACCCATCAGGTCCTTGCTACCCCTTCCTGAGACATCAGGAATGGTATCCGGGTGGGGACTGGGTGGGCACAGATGCCCCTCTCTGCCCTTTCCCAGTTCCTAGTTGCCTGTCTCGGCTGTGGTGGTGCTGGTGGCGTTTTTGTTGGTTTTGCAGCAGAAGTACTGGTTCCAGATCTGCAGGAAGGCGGTCCGGAACTTCTTGATGCGGAAGGCGTAGACGATGGGGTTCATGGCCGAGTTGCCGTGGGTGAGGAAGATGGCGATGTAGGTGAGGATGTGTGGGGTCTGGCAGGACGGGCAGAACAGGGTGATGCAGTTGAGGACGTGCAGAGGCAGCCAGCTGAGCACAAACAGGAAGAGAACCAGTGCCAAAGACTTGGCGATCTTCAGCTCTTTGCCGTAGTACTTCTGGGGGTCGTTGGAGCTGGAGGACACCTTCTTGTTGAGTTGCTTGCGGATGAGGTTGAAGACCTCCAGGTAGATGAGCAACATCAGCAGCAGGGGAGGCAGGACCCAGACGAAGAAGTTGAAGTACACCATGTACTCCATGCTAATGACTGTCTCAAACTGGCACGTGATGACAAACTCCGTGTAGTTGCTGTTCAGCTCCTGAGTCCTTCGCATCTTGTTGAGGTTGTTCCACCCAAACATGGGGGTAAGTCCCACCAGAAAAGAGACTATCCAACAGCAGGCGATGGCCACGGCTGCCCGCCGTGGTGTCACCATGCTCTTGTACCTGTGGGAGAGACAACAGCCACAGGAAGGAGTTAGACATGGGTAGGATACTCTGTCGGGGGTTGTGTAGCTCCAGGTGGAGTGGCACTGCCTGTGTGGAGATAGAAGGATGTTCCTCCTTCCTTCCCCTGTTCTGAAAATTGTGTTTATAGACTGGTTTTCCTGCCTGTGTCATGGGATGGCAGAGACCCCAGACACAATCCATGAGCTCTGGGATTGCCAAGCCAAGGAATGCATTAGCACCTGGAATGTGCCTGGGTGTCCAACCTCATGACTTGGAGGGAGTTCATATGCTCTGGAGTCCAGCTCCCATCCAAGCATCTGCACCCAGAGCAGCAGGTCACCCTCTCCTCCCATGCACCAACCCTGCCAGCTCACTGTCCCAGATAATTGCCCTGTGCCTGGGGAGGAAATAGCCAGCAAAAGCATCCTCTGGGATGCACTGGTGTGGAGGAAGGATCTGCGGGTGCTAATGGACCCCTGGGGAAGCTTTGGGCACAGCCTGTTCCTCTCCTAATGTACTTGGATTGATGAAACCCTCTGTCTTGATGGGCTGATGCCAGGGGCGGGAGGAGGAGGAGGAGGAGGAGGAGGAGGAGGAGAGCAGTGTTCTGGCTAGGCTCTGCTCCCTCTCTGATGCCCCTGGGGAGCCACCAGGGCCGGGCTCATCTCTCCAGAGCTCTGCAAGCGGGAAGTGCAGTCTGCTAGATTGATTTTTCCCCTGGCTCTCCAGAAAGCTTTTCTTTGGAGACTGAGAAGATTATCAGCCCAAGAATTATTTCTTTTCACCAAAGGGGATTGAATAAAGAATGTTTTCCTCATTGTTTGCTGGGTCTCTCAGTGCTGCTGGTGTTAACTCAACCATGGGGACCATGCTGGTTTCCCAATCCTGCTGCTCAGAGATCCTTACTGCAGATCTGCAGCCTTTACCTGTGATGGAAATTGATGATTTTGGGCCTTTTTTATACAGCCAAGGACTCAAACCCACTGTCCCTTCTCAAGACCCCTCTCATGGGCAAGGCATAAAGGTGGGAACTTGGAGTGGCACAGGCTGGAGGAGAGGACATCATCCCTGTGAGTCCAGAGGGTCCAGAGCCATCGGTCCCCGACAGCTTTCCTGAATGAACCTCCTGTGCTCTGGGAAAAGCTTCACAACATCCTGGTGGCAGCCAGGTCCTGTGGGAAAGAGGTGACAGTGTGGGCAGCTGTTCCCTCTGAGAGCCAAGGCTGGCTTTGGAGGGTGATTTATTCCTTGTGGGGAGGAGAGATGGTAGGAGACCCTGAGAAAGGCACAGGGCAGAGAGAACTGGGGCACAGGGAGGGCAAGGGGTGGTGGGAAAGAACCAGCACTGGGGCTCAAGTGAAGGGAATGGCGAGGAGGGCCCAAGGGAGTGGGGGGTGGCAGAGGGATGCCAGAGACTCCCGTGAGGCTGTGTGCTGACCCCTGCATCCCACATCTGGTTGCAGGTCCTTTGAGGGGGGCTGATGTGCCCAGCTCTGACTACCCACTGCCACCTCCCCAGGCTTGAACAGCTTGGGGAGTGACACCAGAAATAGCAAGCAGCACCATCCCCCTGCCCCAGCTCCTTCCCTCTTTGCAACTCCTGCAAGCTGTGTCCACTTCTCACTCCTGGGGATTGCTGGGGTTTTCTCCTGATTTTGCTGGACATGCTCCCACTCTTGTGCTCCCTGACCTGGAGAGCTGTGTGGGAGCCATTGCCCAACAGACAAAGCTGCTGAGCAGCAGTGGTGTTGCCACAGTCTCCAAACACAATCCTAGGGCTTGCAGCCACCACCCAGACACAGGGTCCATCTTTCCTCACTGCACACCCATCTCTCTCCATGGTCCATATTCATCTTTACCCCTTGCTGCAGTGACTGATCTGACACTGTTTGGGAGCAGGACCTGGCTCTCCCTGCTCCTGCCTCTGCTTTGCCCCATAAGGTTTGAGGGTGCACTTGCAGAAGCAACCAGGGGAAACCTGGACATTCTCCTCCAGCCTGTGTGTGACATGGTCATAGAAAAGTGGGTGAACCAAAAAACCCATAGAAAACAGCCACATTTTCTTCTTCAAGCAACAAGCCAAGGGCAGAGGCAGCTGCAGGAAATGTGCTCCCAGGGACCTGTGTCCACTGTCTCCATCAGCCCCACATGGAGAATGAGAGAAGCTATTAAATTGCTCCAAGTTCCTCCTCCCTCCAGCCCACCAGGTTTGTCCATCCGCTGGAGCTCTCACAGAGCTCTCATGGGGATCAGCTGGTCCAAAGGCCACAAGTCCAACTTAATTCCTTTTACATTTTATTTTCCTTGTAGGTGTCCAAGGAATGCCTGGATGTGGGCCTCAGTGCTCTGGGCTGGATAACAAGGTGGGGATAGGTTACAGGTTGGAATTGATGGTCTAAGAGGCCTTTGCCAACCTAATTGATTCTGTGATTCTGTAAAGGGTGGAAATGCAAGAGCCTACCTAATTTTCAACCCCTGCCACATGGTGGGAGGACAGTTAGCAGAGGGAGAGGGATAGACCTTGCTGTTCCCAACATTATTCTTGATTATGCCCTAAAGAAAATATTTTCTCATTTGTCTCATTTTGCATTAATATGATAGGGCTGGAGGTTGGGATGGTCTGGGAGGCGGAAGTACTAGAAAATGCTGATAATGGCTCATAGTTAATAAATAATCTTATTATTCTCATCAGCACCAGAGCAATTACCAGCATCATTGCAATTTTATTACTGCTGTTATTTTTATTAACAGCTGTGACTAAAACATCCATGGTAATCATCACCCCCATCCTCATCCACTTTGTGTTTGTTTCCTCTGCCCATGGGGGTTTGGGCCTGACTATGTGGTAGATGTTCCTCTTGCTCTCCCTGAGTGGTGGTTTTTGCACCATTCCTTCCCCACAGAGATGGGCATTGACCCAAGCCCTCCTGGATGCAAAGTCTAGGAGAAAGGACCAACGACCATCCAGGCTCATCATGAGATGGAATGGGCAGGAACTGTGGTGTGGAACAAAATTGCCTTTGAGGGTTTGGAAGATAACACCAAGAGGAAAAATGGCAATTATTGATAGAGCTGTTTTCTCCCCAGGATAACGGAATAGGTGATGGATGGAGGCGGAGGCCGACAAATTGTCCCCAGGGGCTGCACAGAGCTGGCAGAGAGACAGGGAACAGCTCTCCAGGGCAAGATGCTGTCTCCAGGAGAGGCTGAGGATGGAGCAGATATTGAGGCCTTTTTTCTCATGAAGATCATAGGATCCTAGAAAGGTTTGGCAGGGAAGGGATCTAAATCCCATCTCCTTCCACCTCTGCCATGGTCAGGGACACCTTCCGCTATCCCAGGGTGCTCCAAGCCCCGTCCAGCCTGACCCTGGACACTTCCAGGCATGGGGCAGCCACAGCTTCTCTGGGCAACCTGTGCCAGGGCCTCACCACCCTCACAGGAAACAATTCCTTCCCAATATCCCACCTAACCCTGCCCTCCAAGTGGGAAGCCATTCCCCCTTGTCATGTCCCTCCAGAGCTTTGTAATGGAGCCCTGGCCATCACTCTGAAGACACCTACCACCTTCCCTTCCCTTCAGTCCTCATTCCCAACTAAAGTTAACTTATTCTGCCACATCTTGACGTATCCAGGCCTCTGTAACCCTCTCTGCTGCAGCCCAGGGAGCCCAGCTCAGCCCAGGCCCTGCTCTGGAGCGTCCCAGTCCTGGGTGGGCAAAGGCCCTGTGACCATTTCAGATATTAGGGCATGTCTGAAGGCACCTGGAGAACAGAGCATTCATTGCTTTCATGGATTTCACCTTTGACTTGGGGTCTGTCCCTAAGAGAGAGATGAGGGCTCATTTCCAAGATCCCAGCCCAGAGGTCAATCCAAACCAAATATTCACCAAACATCCCTCATTGTGTTTGAAAAATCTTCAAAAACTCTAGGCCTGGTTTGAAAAAAATGTGGAGGTTTTTAGCAGTTCTGTGATTAGTTTTTCTATCCACAATACACTTGCTGCTGTCCAGCCAGTGCCAAGATGTGGCTTTGCTGGTCTTTGGAGAGTTTATTGCAGAGCAATTCCTGGGGAATTAATTCACTAATGAAGACAGACCATTACTAATGAAAAGAAGCTGGAGCCAATGTGGCAGGGAGAAAGGAGGCCAAGCTGACATGAAGGTCATCTGCATGATGAACACAGCAAGTAAAAACAGCCAGACCATGTCCTGATCTAATTGAAAGTCTCTAGACAAAAGAGCTTTGATCTCAGAGGATTTGGATTCCTGCTCCTTTCTCCTGGCTGTATCTTCCCTTCAGATCTTTCAGTGTCTTGGAGGCTGCTGGGTGGGAAAACACAGATTGTTGGTGTTCAAAGCTGCTCTGAAATGAGAACCTGAGAAATGCAAAGTGGTGTCTGGGTTCTGCAAGGGTGAGGTCAGCCACAGCTCAGGGCTGAGACAAGGGGGTCCCTGAGTGCCCACACATAGTGGGAAGTGCTGCAGAAGGAACTCTGATCATAGAGCCTTTGTCACCTGTGATCCTGGAAGTGAAAGGCTGGTTCCTTTTTCAGAATCACAGAATGGTAGCAAATGTGGGTTGCACCCACAAGTGGGTGTGTCACCATGTGAGTGGTAGCCTTGGGAGGGATAGAGGTCAACCAATATCAGTCAAAGCTGGTATTTGGATGGACATTACAGCTTGTTCCTACAAATGCTTGGAATGGAGAGACTAGTCCTATCAGCATCCCCTTAGGATACATGAGGGACTGTCCTGATTCCCAAATCCCAGACTGATTGCTTGTCAAAACCTAGCAGGCAAGTAAAGGCATAAAAAAAAATAGTCTGGTCTTTTAGGCAAGCCAGGAGAGCACATCCAGAAAGGACATTGGTGTTTGTTGGTGCTGGAGCCCCTGTCCTGTAGAAAAGTAGCCTAGCAGTCTCCATTAGCACAGCATTTCAATCAGCACAGCATTTTCAGCCTGACACCTTCATCCTACCACAGAGCCACTTCCCAGTGCTCCAAAGGGACCTGGAGGGTTCTGTATATGTCCCCTCCCAGCACCTCTGCCTGGCTGGTCCGCAAGAGATTTGAGCTGTGGGAGAAACCTGAGAAGTGCCAACAGATCCCTGGGACAAGAGGGAGTAGGAGACATGGTGGGAGTGGACAGGCCAGGTGGTTGGGACACAGAATCCTGGCCTTAAACTGTGCCTTGGGAACCTGATTTAAAAGGAGCTGGGGAGGAAAATCTCTTCCTGGTACCTCACCCATGCCTGTCTCCTCGGGGTGAGGGACAGTTGGATGAGGATAATGGTTGCTTTCCTAGAGGTGTCACTTTTGGAGGGCTCCCATGGCAGGAGAGGCACCAATGGCAGCAGGCACCTTTTACCTACCACTCACATGGGTGGGGCTGCATCCCAAACCTCCACCTGGAACCTCTCTGGCAACCACTGAGCCCAGATCAGGGCTGCCCTGCTCCCATTACCATCAGCTTCCCCAGTCTGGAGCTGGCACTGGGACAGCCCAGGGTGCCATGGATAACTGGTGCTCCCTGGGCCATGTGCTGCAAGGAGAAGAGACCATAAGAAGTCCAAAGGTGAGAAGGATTCTAGGAATGGATGTTCCCCACGGTTGCTGAGTCCTCCCACCCACACCTCTGCCCCTGTGTGCTCTGAGCTGTGATTCCAGAGGTCATGGCTGTCACTGGAGCACTCTTGGCTGTTACTCGGCTCTGCAGGGCACCCAAGCCCAGCTAGGACCACCCCACTGAGAGACAGGGAAGGATTTTCTCACTGTATGGTGTCTTTCTTGCTTGGCCCAGCTCCAGGAGCAGCTGGCACCTTCCTAAACTGTCAGCTCAGCCCACACATGGTGACCTGGAGCTGCAGCTACTCCTGCCTCCCCAGAGAGGACCTGGGCACGAGAAGTATCTTTGAGGATCTCTGCTCCTGAAACTTTGAGTCTCCTCCACTGCAGCACGGGGAGATGGCTCCACACCAGGAGGCTACTTGATGCAAACCACCCCCAAAGCCGCCAGGAGAAACCCCAAAAGCATGAGAAAGGGTGGATGTGTGCATCACACTGCCGGCCATCCTGGTTCATCCGTGTTCAGGGCTTGGTTTTACCATCCCAAAAAGTGACTCTGTGCAGGAATCATTCTGTAATGAGTGCATGCAAAGCACAAACAACTGTGGCCAGGCAAAGTGTCTGGCAAGACCTCTGGATGTTTGCAATCACCTCTAATAGCCAGTAATTCTCTAATGGATGTGGGTGAGGATGATTATGAGGCTGAGGAGAACAAATTCATGCTGCCAAAATTGACTGGTCCTCACACACTGAAACATGGAGTCCCCAGGGCTTTGGTGAGGGCTCCATTCAGTGGTGGGAGAAGATGGAGCTGGTCACAGCTCCAGCAAATGGCAAATGAACAACACAAAATTGGGATTTCATGCTTTGAGCTTTGTCAGAGAAGGTTGTGGAGAGACCTGGAGCATTTGTAGATGTCCTGGGCTCCAAACAGGGACTGGGGAAATGCTGCTGCCTTGTTGTGGGTTCAGCCTTGATGTGGGTTCAGCCTGCCCTGCCACATCTCTCAGGATCGTGGGGGCATCCTGGAATTCTTGAGGACTGCAGAGGGATGTGGGCACATCCAAAGGCAGCCACAGGGACACAAACATCCCCACAAGAAGCTGAGGAAATAAAGTAGAAAAGAGCTTTATGTGCTGCAATGGTTGGAAGTGGGAATGATGTCTCCATGGGGCAGCCTGGCCATGCCAGGTTATCTTCGGCCCAGACTGGCAGTACCAAAATGAGGGTCCATCAGGGTTGTCCATCCAGATGGTGGTTACAGGTGTGGGAAAAGGTGACCCCCCAGCTCCAGCAGTGCCTGTATCAACACAGAGCATGGCCACATCCCCCTAGTTCTGCCACTCCCCTGATGCCACCAGTCTCAGTAGGACCAAACCTCAAAGCACAGCACTCCCCAGAGATCAGCCCACCCTGAGGCTGGCACCTCCTGTGTGCCCATCATCCAGAGCCTCATATCCTCACACACCCCACAATGCCCAGCTGGTTCCGAGCTAAACCTGCCATATTTCAGGTTCCAGTGACAGGATTATGTCTTTTCCTGCAGAGCCAAGGAGATTTATCCTATCACACATCTGGTCCCTGGGAGCAGCCACAATGTCGCACCAGGCTGGCTGAGCTCCCCACACCCTATACTGGGACTGCTCCCAGCCCCACTGGAGCTGGATCCATGCCTCCCTCTGGGTGTTTGTGCTGCTGTACTGCCCCAGCTCTGGCAATGAGTGACAGCCTTTGGGAACAAACCACAGCTTCCAGTAACTGCAGAGCTTCTTTCAGATCACTTGCCCAGCTATCCTCAGCTCAGAGGTGGGGGGTGGGGGGGGTGAGGAACCACAGCGATTCCACCACAGACCAGTACCGACAGCTGCCCTGGGGTATCCCAGTGGCTCCCACTGTGACCAGATGCTGCAGGGGAAGGGGGAGCACGGGAGGGCTGGAAAGCTCTGGGAGGGAAGATGGAAAGCACAGAGACCTTACACTGAAGCATCCTTCCTTCAAGTTCTGCCCGGGTGTGGAGGAGATGCGGCTGCTGTCCAAGGAAGGTGAAGGAGTGTGAGTCACTCACTCTGCTCAGAGAGGATTTTCCTACATCCTCCAGCAGCACCCTCACCCCAACAGCCAGTATCAATCCTTTCTGCTCAGAAAACTAGTCTTGTTTCCAAACTGAGTTTGGTTTTCAGCCTAAGGCTGCACCTTGATGTGGACTCTGTCACTGCACAAGCAGATTCTCAGCAAGGACCACTCGCCCTGTGCTCATCCCCTCATCCCAAATGTGTTTGTGGAGGTTAAGCAGGGAGCTGGGATGCCCAGGCCATCCAATGCCAGAGGGAGATAACAATTCAGTTTGTGTCTATGAGTGAGCACTACCCTCCAACCTCAGACAGACCCTTCATGTCCCAGAAGAAGCCGTGAGACCCCTGATGCCATGGGCAGCACCAAGTCCATCCAAGGGTGCTAAGTGGGTGGCCCTGCTCTGGACGTATCACCCTCCTGCTGCCATGTGACAGTGTGAAGGTGCACTCAATGGCTTTGGTCAGTGGGGCACAAGTCCCACTGAGTCATAGTTTTGCACCCAGGCACCTCTGGGACTCCTTCCCAGCTCTAGTATGTGTGGTCAGGGCCTTCCAGGACCCCTGATTTTCCTGAACCTCTGGCTTCTTCCTCCAGGACCATGAAGTAGGTAGGAGGGAAGTGATTTAACACTACTGGCAATGGCTGCAAAATCATGAAATGAGCTGCAGAATCTCAGAACTGGTGATGTTCTCTGAAAAAATGTGATGTTCTTTTCTTTTGGCTGCTGCTTTCAGGCAACAACATTTTCAGCAAAGCAAAATGTGAGAAATGGTGCTTAAAAAAAAAAAAAAGAACAAGAAGCAGAAGCAGAGATCCTTTTATAGACCCAGGACTTTGGGAATTGGGACACACAGAGAACTACAGCTCGGTCCCCAAGAGATGCGGGTGAGGTTGTGAAAGCTGCAGGACAGTGTGATGAGCACCGTGGGCTTGTCCTGGTGCTGCCCCTGTGCAATATATTTCCTGGACATTTTTAGTGTCTAAACAGTTTTGTTGTCAAAAATAGGGATTTGCTGTGTGAGCATTGCTTGGAGGGTGGCTCCCACAAAACTGCATCACAGGGATGAGCCCTCTGTGCTGTGGGAGCAACCCCACCTCCAGCAGAAGACAATTTCAGGTGGAGCCACTCATCCCCATGTGCATCCCTCTCCGGCCAGGCTGGACGGATCTTGGAGTAACCTGGTCTAGGGAAGGTGTCCCTGCCCATGGCAGGGGATGGACCAGGATGAGCTTTTAGGCCCCTTCTCACCTAAACCATTCCATGACTCTGTGACAGTGCTGGAGGTGTTTCTCTCTCAGTGCTGTGGTAGGATATCAACCTACTTGGCCAGGACTCTCAGGTCATCTTCCCTTGCCATGCTGGGCCATCACCCTGTGGACTTGGCCACCTCCAGGGGTGCCACACGACAGCCCTACCCCTGCCATAGGAATTAGCCAGGAGCTGATTGTCCAGACCCAATTCAGCAGAGTATCTGTGTGATTGGGTAAGCGAGGGTGAGGTATTCCCTGAGAACAAAGGAGAAGGGATAAAAGGCAGCTTTTGCCAATCTTGGGTGCAAATCCAGGGCTTGGCTGGATAAAAGCAGTAGGTTTTTAATTATTGCTTGTATTGCACTTGATTTTTCTATGCATTGCATATTTTGGTTCTCTGTGCAAAGGAACCTCTTTGAAATGAGGACTTTGAAAATCAGCCCTCAAAATTTAGGAGGGAGGGGGAAGAGGGGAGAGAAAGAAATAAAGTAGCTCTAAAACCGACTTTAAATGCCAAATGTGGCTCTGAGAAATGGAAATGGGACAGCAGATAAAAAGTACCTGATATGACTGGGCTCCAGAGCCTCTGTGGCTCAGAGTCCACCCCACAAAACAGTGAGCTGCAGAGGGAAAATGGCTGTGCTGGGAGGGAGGTGCCAGCTGAGGAAGGGCCTGGTGCCACCACCCTTCCCTGCCTGTCACCACCACACTGCTATGCAAAGGCCAGCTGGGTCTCCAGGGCAGGGCCCCAGCCAGGGGAGTCTGGAAAACATTAAAAGGTAGGAGCAGATCAGGGACCCCAAGGAGAAGGGAAATGAGGGGGGTCCTGAGACCTGCTGCTGTTGTATTTGCATTTAAAAGGACATTAAGATCTGCTCCCCAGAAAAATGGGAGGCAGGAAACTGGAGACAGAATCTTGATTAAGAGGCACCGAGAAAGCCTCAGAGCAGGGCTGAGGTGGGTCTTCATCTCTCCAATGCAGAAGGACTCATCAGAAAAAAAGGAGATATCCTAAATTACAGTTGGTACAAGAGATTGGTATTGCCTGCCTTTTAATTTCTTGGGTTTTACACTTCTCTTGCTAACCTGACTCCTGATTTTGCAGTCAACAACTAAACTCCTCAGTTCCTTAGGCTGTAAATTGTTACTGGATTAGGATCCTCATAGAACAATTTGTCACTGCAAAGGGAACATTTCCTTTCTTGCACTTAACCCAGTTCAAAGACTAGGACATTCAAGACTGAAAAATTGGCTGGAGGTTCCCAAAACGAGGGAGGTTGTTTTCGCCATCCAGTGCCTAGAGGAGAATTAGCAGTGCTGATGAGATCTACTCTTTCTAAACCTCAGAGGACACAGTAACCCAAAACAACGAGTCCAGCACCTTCTGTCCAATGCATATTTCCCCTGATTAAAAGATCAATTTCAAATGCAAAAGCAGCTGGATTAATTTAAGTTTTTTGTTTTGTTTTGTTTTGTTTTTTTTTTGTTGTTTTTTTTTTTTAATGAGTTGTTTATATGTAGTTTCAACTGATGGAAATAATTTTGGAGGTACCAGTTTGGGCTACAGTTCGCTTCCAACTTCTGTCCAAACACAGCTCCCCACAAAGCTGATGTAAAACCTGTATGATTACCCCCTCCACACACCATGAAGATGGAAGAAGTAAAAATCAGAGGACATGTGTGCAAAGCCATTGAGTTGTATATCTTGGAATGAGTCTGAACAGTGAATCCATATCTCAGTCAATCAAATGAAATGCCAATTTGGAAGTGAAGGCTCCAATTAACACCAAAATTAAATGTTCCCTCACCTCTTAGAACCTGTCACCAAGAAAAGGAATAAAAAGTGCAAATACAAAGCAACTCTGGAGTTTATTTTTGCTCTGTTTTCTCATTCAGATTGGAAGAGTATTTATTCCCTTGGAAGAAAATTGAGGGGCTTTGTTCCCTGCCTTGTTCCCTGGGAGGAAGCAGCTCAGTATTTTCACCGGGATGGTGGAGAGACCTGAGACCCAAGATCAGGTATTGCAGTGAAATGCCTCAGCTGGGCCTAAATTACAGCCTGTGCATGTTCCTAATTACTCTGGTCTGAATTCCAGGCAAGGAACAATGGGTAGACACAGCCTGAGGCTACCAAGGCAGCTTGGCTGGCTCAGGTCATGGAGATGAGGGACACATGGACCAGGCAGGATGGAGGCCATGGATATGCTCCAAGGGCTTGAGGTCCTCTGCTCTGGAGCCAGGCTGGGAGAGCTGGGGGTGTTCACCTCGAGAAGAGAAGGTTCTGGGGAGACCTCAGAGCCCCTTCCAGTGCCTGAAGGGGCCCCAAGAGAACTGAAGAGGGACCTGGGACAAGGGATGGCATGACAGGACAAGAGGGAATGGTTTCCCACTGCCAGAGGTCAGGGTTAGATTGGATATTGGGAAAGAATTGTTCCCTGTGAGGGTGGGGAGGCCCTGGCACAGGTTGTCCAGAGAAGTTGTGGCTGCCCCATGCCTCTAAGAGTTCAAGATAGAGGTTGGATGGGACTTAGAGCAAGCTGGGATCATGGAAGGTGTCACGGCAGGAGGTGGGACTGGGTGAGTTTTGAGGTCACTTCCCACCCAAACCTGTCTGGGATTCTGGCACTCTTTGAAATGCATTTCCCTCTCGCCGAGCCTCAGCAGAGCCAGGGCTGCCTGTGGGTGGGAAGCAGGGCTGGAATGTGGAGGATCCCCACAAGACCCTCTCATGGGTCACACAGGGGTGGAATGAGATGATCTTTAAGTACACTTTCAATCCAAACCATTCTAGGATTCCATGATCCCCTGGAGAAAGGGGGTGTCAGTGACTGCTCCATCCTCAACCCAAGAAAATTTGACCACAGTATCTCCAGGATTCTGGGATTCCACGTCTTCTGCTATTGGAGCACTTTCAGCTCCTCAGAGCAGAAAAACCTCCTTGAGCCCATAAAGAACCTGTGTCTCAGCAGTGCTGAATGTGAGGAATGAGCTCCCTGAGATTAGGCCCATCTGAGCTGTACACATGCTGTCTCTGCTCAAGCTTTGCCAGGTCCATCTGGACCCAGGCTGAGCCCTTGGCTCTCCCACTGAGAGCACTCAGTGGAGAATGGAGCCTTCACACCAAGAGAAATGAGTGTTTCATTTGTGTATTCCATGGGTGAAGGCACTGAGTGTTGTTACCAGATCAGAAAAGAAAGAGGAATAATTTAATCTGTAGGACTGTGCTAATTCTGGCATGTCTGAGACAGCATTTCTCAGCATCAGCCCCTCGCTGTTGTCAGAGAGAGAGCATCACTCCCTTTGTGAACAGATGGGGAGACTGAGTTGCAGAGGGGAACTGTGATCTGCCAAGATGGACCAATCTGAATGAGAAAACATCCCTGGTGCCAGGAGCTGGCACTTCCCTTCTTTGAAGAAGGCCAAAGAAAATCATCCCCATCTCTGGTTGCAGGGAGAGAAATGGCCTGGATAAGGTGGATAAACAGTCGTGGCAGCAATGTCCCAGCATTCTGTGCCTTCCTTAGAGAAATGATGGAAAGGTAATTTTGCCACCCCAGGCAGGCAGTGGGACAGAGGGATGTCACCTCTGTGTCACCACAGTCCTGCTGGGCTTGGCTGGTACCCGATCTGTGCGCAAGAGGACCAGAGCCGGTGCCAGGGACAGCACAGAGGGAGGCCAGTGAGGGACACAAAGGAAAGAGGCTGGAGAAGAAATCCCTTGTCCTCCTCCAGCTCCTTTTTGTGATCAGAGGCTTTGGTACTTGACAAAAACCCAACCAAACCACCCAAGACTGTGACAGCTGCTGGTCATAGTTGCCTGCTCAGTGCAAGGGGCAAAGCCCAGGCAAGGAAAAGATGAGGGAACAATGGGAAATGCAGTGAGAGGGTGAGGGTACAAAGGGGAGATGTTGGGTCCCACAGTGCAGAGAAGGGCAAACCCAGAGGCTCCAGATCTTTCCAGTGTCTGATCCTGCTCTGCTCTTCCCTACATCACCAAATGCAGCCCTTCCTCCCCTATTTTCCCCCATTGCCCACCAGCCCTCAGCCCACAGGACTCTGTGAGGAGGAGGATCTCAGTCTTTCAGGGTTATTTCATCATCTCATGCTGGTGGCATCACCAGTGATGTCTCCCCCTTCCCCCTGCCCTACCCATCCAGCCACCCTTGGGAATGGCATCTCCATGCAGGCCAGAGGTGCCATTGGAGTGGCTGGGGTGCTCAGCTCATTGCTATTCTGCAAGACAGCCTGCTGGCTCTGTGGGCTTTTTGTGGCTGCCTTAGAGAGCATTGATGGTTCTTTCTTGCCACTGGGCACCCCATGCAGGAGTTGGCCCTGGCAGCTGGGTGGCTGCACTTCCAGAGCAGGAACTCCTTACCAGAAGCCCAGGCAACCTCTGGGACAGCACCTTTCCCATTCCATGGCCTTGAAAGTTCAGGTCACCTTGGGTGAAATGTGTCCCAAAAGGACTAGCCCCTTGGAATACTCCTCCCAACCCATTGGCAGCCCCAGATTTGGGCTCTGCTGACTCGGCTGCTGTGTCCATCCCTGCTGCTTTGACAGGATCACTGTGAAAAATCATTCATTTGTCTCCAGGATAGTCTAATGCTGTTCCTATCAGCTCAGCTGTGCTCTCTGTCATTTCCCCAGGCTGAGACAGTGCTGTTGTCCCCAAGGGGATGAGCCTCTCCAGTTGTCATCATCCCTCCCAGGAGTCTCTTTCTCCTATGGTCCCCTCCATGCTCCACGTCCTGCTGTCTGCAGAGACCACAACCCTCCCTGATCTGTGTCTGGGCTTTCCTCACACCCAAGTGGGCAAGATCCTTCAGGGCTTTTCCCTGTTCTTCCAGACAGAGATTTTCTTCCAGCCCATCAGTCCCTGTCCAGCCTGAAATTACTCTAGTGTGTGTCACGATGAAACTCATCTCCCAGGTTCTTTCACTGTAGTGCCTCCTACACATTTTCCTCTTTTTTCTATCCTTCTTTGTGTTTCTATGACCTTTCTCTCCCCGCTGCCTTCACCCCAGGACACAGACCTGCCAATTCACCACTGTGACTCCTTGGATGAGCCATTTCTTGCTGTCAGACTGATTTCAAGCACAGTCATTTGTATGCAGGAGATCCATTGTCCCATCCCTGATCCTTTGTCCAGCCCTGCCTGTTCCGCCTTGGAGACCCACAGACCTGCTAGTCCCAGGCCACCCAGACAGGTCCCCTCAGAGCAGATGCTCACGGTCAAAAGTCGCTGGTGGTTGGTACAAGCTGCTCTGAGGTATGCCAGACAGGAGATTTCATTGGGTCTGGCCTCACAGGGGTCCCTCCAGATACGAGTTTGGAAGTGGAGGCTGGTGGGCCTTGTCCCAGCTATCTCCCACCTGAGCTCATGGCCAAAATACCCTTCCTGGTAAACAAAGCCAATCTGTCCCTTTTATGACACAGTTAAACTTACTCTGACAGCACGAATAGACTAAAAAACCCTGGTATGATTGACCTGGGGGTGTAAGAGGAGCTGAGCGTGGTTTGGCTGTTGGCCACATGAGACATATCCAACAAGAGCAAGACAGAGGCCACATGTCTGTGCCAAGGGCTGGGCAAGGACACGGCGACCAGCCCAGACCCCAGAGCCAGTCAATGGGAGAGGCTCCAGGTCAAGAGGAGCATCTGAGCCCCTCTGCACCCCCAGTCTGCATCCCAGAGTGGTGTCTGAGCTTCTCTGCACCCTCTGTGAGTCACTTATTCCTGCTCTATCACCTGCTCTGGCTGACGTGGAGCGAAGGTGAGACCAGAGGTGGGACTGTCTTGGTAAAGGTCAGGTGATAATGGCACCTCCCTTGGACTGAGTCACATTCCTGTATCTTGGGGGTGGGGGAAGACCTGGGACCCCATTAAAGAGCTCCTGCATGCCCTGAGCCAGCTGAGCACAGAGCATGGTGAGCTGGGCCTGACTCACCCCAACACCCAGCCTGCAGGGCCAGGCTGCGCTGGCGGGGGCCAGGGCAGCTGAATCAGCAGCTTTTGCTTTGGCAGAGCCTCCTTCCTGGGTGTTTGCCTTGTCTCTGTGCCAGCAGCTGCATAGTGCCCTTGGACACATCGCCTAGAGGGACATCACCATCACTGCCACCAACCCAGTGCCCTGGGACACAGCCCAGTCACTCCAGGAAAGGGAAAACCATGTCCTGGAAGTGTGGCAGTGTGTCTGGGTGTTCCCAGGCAGTTCTGGGTCCTTGCAGCTCATCCATAGATCTGTACCCCCGACACAGGAGCATGTCTCAGCCCCAGTGAGGGACCTGCTGTCTCTCCCACCATGCCTGGGTGGTCCTGGCTATGGGTGTTCCTCACTTTCTGCTCAATGGGGACTTCATGGACCCTTTCTGCTGCCATGGGATGAGGGAACACAGTCTGGCTGTGTCCCACCAGCTTGGCAGAGTAGATCCTCTTGGACTGATGGTACCACATCTGAACCATGGCCATGGAGGTGGCAGAGCCTTGCTGGGTTCCATCCACATATCCCCACCTGGTTTGGTGTCTTCTCCCTGTAGGACGAGTTCATGGGGAGCCATAGAATCACAGAATCCCAGAGTGGTTTGGATGGGAAAAGACCTTAAAGTTTATCCCGTTCCACCCCCTGCCATGGGCAGGGTCACCTTTCACTACCCCAGGTTGCTCCAAGCCCCGTCCAACCTGGCCTTGGACACTTCCAGGCATGGGGCAGCCACAGCTGCTCTGGGCACCCTGTGCCAGGGCCTCACCACTCTGACAGGGAAGAATTCCTTCCCAGTATTGAACTTAAATTTCTTTTTTTTTTCCATTTAAACCCATTGGTCCTTGTCCTGTCCTACAGTTGCACCAACCTGGCCTATTGAAGACACATTCAGTCTATTTTAATACCACAAATGGCTACAAACCCACTCTGTGAAAGAGAAGCAATTTAATTTCATGGAATTACTCCTGCAGTGATCAGCAGGGCTGGGACTGGATCCTGGAGGAGCCTGGCTCCAGAGTCCTGGGCACAGTCATGGCAGGAATCCAGTGCAGGAACATGTTGTCCCAGCAAATCTCAGCTTCCATACTTTCCCTGTTCCCAGCCTCTATCCTTCACCTGTGAGATCACCCTGAGCCAGCCATGGTGCAGCTCAGTGCCTCAGTTTCCCCATCTACAGATGTGCCCTTGCTGAGAACATGCCCTCAAATTTACTGATGAGACATTGCCAAGAGTCAATTCCTTACCCTGAAAATCAATAGCAATAGCCTAAAAGCCCAATGAAAACATTCCCAGAGCAGGGGTTTGGGGCACAGCAGCAGGAAGGTTTTCATTCATGGCCCTGCAGGACAGCCCTGGCAGACATGAGCTCTGTTAAGGGACAGATGTGACACTGATATCGAGGTCAGAGTGATTACCCAGCACAGGGACCACACCTCACCCTACTGGGATACACAAGGACCAGGAGGGGACAGGGTCCTGCTGCTCAGAAAGCCCATACAGCGTCTCTTAAGGCCATTCATTTCCTCTTGCCCTTTTAATTCAGAAAATTTGGGAATAACTCCGAGTATCAGGCTCTGAGCATCCTGCACAGGATTCAGGGCCCTCCTCCCCTTTCCTCTGCCCTACTGAGGATGGAGCATCCCACACTCAGCCCCTCACTGCATCCCAAGCCCCAGCATTTTTCCTGCTATTCCAGGAGCTGGGAATGCTGCAGATAGCCCCACGTGCCTCCCTGCAGCCGCACGGCATGTCTGGAGCTGTTGGGAGTGACCTGATTTTGCGTCTGCCAGCAAAGATCTCGTGGCGCTGCTGCAGCAGCTGTGTGAGCTCCCAGTGAGCCTAATCCAGGCATCTCCTCGCTGAGGAAAGAGACCTCATGGCTTTGATCCCTGACTTTGCCTGTTCACGGCTGAAAATTATTCTGTGGATGAGACAGTAGGGCTGAAAAACAGCTCACTTGGGTATTTCCAGGTCTTTACCAGGATCTCAAACTAACATAACCTGCTGGTAAATCCCTGCCCATCTCAAGGGCTCTGGGATTTTGGTGATACTGGAATTGATCTCCTGGTGCTGCACTGGCACAGCTCATCTGTGCAGCCAGATCTGGTTGGAGCAGGGCTCAGTGGGAAATGCTGGCTCTGATGTAGCACCCACGTGCTGAGCTGGTGCAGCGTGCTGGAAACTATGGCTTGGAAACAGCCTCAAGTCTGCAGAAACCTCCCTGGACTGTAAGCCCTTCATTTTAATCTCCATCCTTGGTTCAGAGCTGCCTGTTCCATGGAATGAAGATCTCCACAGATCACTCTCACTTCCTAAAAGTATACCTGGAGGAGGGCAGAGAGGGAAGAAACAAAAGAAGTGGCTGCAAAGACCTACCAGTCCTTGAAATTCCTCCAGGTTAGGGAAAATGGAAGTATTCTCCTTGGAAATGAAATGTGCTTTCTCAGAGACTAGGCCTGTATGGATGGATGGCTGGCATATTTTCACTGACTAGTGAAGGTTGAAAGAAAATAGATGAGCTCCAGGGTGAGAGCTCTGAGTCACCTGGATGCTTTTGAAATTCCTCTAAATGTAAAATAGGCCTTGGAAGAGCTGTGGTTTGGCTTGTTCACTGGCCTGGCTGGACAGGAATGTTTCCTGGCACTAAGTACGGGTGCCCATAGCTCCCCTGCCAAGACCCTCCATGAACTCTTGGTGAAGGAATCATGGAACAGTTTGGTTGGAAGAGACCTTAAAGCCCATCTCATTCCACTCATGGGCAGGGACACCTTTCAATATCCCAGGTTGCTCCAAGCCCATCCTACTTGTCCTTGGACACTTCCAGGGATGGTGCAGCCACAGCTTCTCTGGGACACCTGGAATGGGGAAAAGCCACCTCAGATATGTCCTGCTCCAGCACCCAGCTGGCTGAGGGCAACAAGACTTCCTAGGCTTACCATGACCTAGTCCTAGCTGGCCCCATGCCTGTGGCCCTTGGCAGGACTGGAGAGAAGGGGAAAGAGTGCTACAACCCCAGGAAGAGCCCGAGCTCAGGCAGGAGCCTAGAAAAGAGAAGTCCAGGGGGGAAGCTTCCCCCTTCCCCCTCCGTGCCCATCCAGGAGCTCACAGGTCCCCTGCACATCCCACTCACTTCCTGCCTTGCAGACACTGCAGTCCAGGGCTGAGGGATGTTCCTGCCATCCCTGAGCTATTTTATCTCATTTCAGACAGGGCACTCTGAACCACCAGACAATGCCAACGCTGTCCACAGAGCCATCCCCTGACACTGCTTTTACCCTGGGCTCTCCCCCTGCTGTGCTCCAGCCTCCTGCCCCTCATTCTCTAGAGTTCCAAGCATTCTGATCTACCTTGCATGGCTCTGCAGCCTCACAGGTGTGCATTCCAAACCTTCAGCAACACCAAAGGCAGCTCTCCCTGGTGAGATGCTCCTGGGGATGCTGCAGGGTGGGAAGGGCAGGGCTAGGAGTATACCCCAGTGCTGAGGCCCAGGCACAGAGGGTGGAGGTCCTGGCTGTGGACAGAGAGACTCCAACATGAGGGCTCCTGTAAACATTAGATTCCTGCAGATTTTTCCTTCCTGGCACGTTTCAAAGTGCTTGGGGTGAGGTCACAAGGTGAGGACCCCCAGGGACATTCCAAGACACGCTTGGGCTGCATCCACACATTCAGAATCCCCAGCCAAGGGTTGTTTGGCACATCCCAACGACAGCAGCTCCTTTTGCTATGGCCCTTTCCAAAAGGCCCAAAACACAGAGCAGAGACAGGGCCCCCAGGGCAGCAGAGGCTGGTGCTGAAGGATCTGCATCCCCCTAAAAATCCCTCCAGCACCATCCTCCCCAAACATCCCTCTGGCACCAACCCTCCAAAACATCCCTCCAGCACTGACTCGTCCAGCATCCTGCCTCCACCAGGATACCGAGGGGCCAGTTCCTGCCAGACACCCCCAGCTGGCTGCTTCCCCTCCCTTTGAACTCATTTCATTTTCCCCAAGCACGGCTGTGAGAGGGAAGTTTGGACTGGGCTGAGGGACCCTGCTGTGCCCGGATAGGGGGGATCACAGGCTGGGGGTCCTGCCTGGCTGCCGGGCAGGGAGGAAGGATGTGAGAGAGGAGGGGGAGTTTTCCACCAGAAAATCTATTTTAGGTGGTTTCCAGCTGTTCTTGTGGGGGCTGGGAAGTGGGAAACCCTCTGCCCTAGCCTGCTCAGCACAAGTGATGCTCCTGCATCCCTCCAAAATCAAGGAAAGGCCTCTCGTGGGGGAGGCAGCATCACTCAGAGCCCAGTAGCCAGGACGAATCATACCCAGGGGTTGGAGCAAATGGAGGGGGTTTGGTGAGATATCCCAGTCCCTTGACCATGCTGGATAAAGAAGGAAGAACAGGAGGTGCCAGCTCAAATCCAAGCAATTACCCTCTTCATCTGATAAAATCTGCCTCCACCTTGCAGGAGTGGCTCATGTCCCTCTGCACTTCTGTGTCCATGGGAAGTGGCCACTGGAGCGATGGAGCATTGGATGATGCTTTTGCATCTCCCACTGCCATGTAGAGACACCCCAAATGTCTCAGGGTACCATTTCTTCCAGGAGAAACCCACCCCTGGAGCCACCAAGTTTCCAAACTCGCAGCCTAAGGGCCAGGGTGTCCATGGGGAGCCTGGAGCTGGAACCAGGTTGCCATGCACCATGTTCCCCATTCCCTGCCATTCTTCCCTGTGAGGAAGGCACAGGTTGTCCAGAGAAGCTGTGGCTGCCCCATCCCTGAAAGATTCCAAGGCCAGGCTGGAAGGGGCTTGGAGCCACCTGGGGTAGTAGAAGGTGTCCCAGCCCACAGCAGGGTAAGGTGTCTTCACACACAAACCTTTCAGGGATTCTGTGATTCCGTGAAATGCATTTCCCTCTCCCTGAGCCTTGGCAGTGCCAGGGCTGCCTGTGGCTGGGGGGCAAGGCTGGAATACTGGGGATACCCACAAGACTCCCTCAGCCTCATGTGGGTCACACTGCTGAGCATCCACCCCGTGCCAGGCTTGTCTGAGGAATTCCCTTGGCACAGGAATGGGCTGCAGTGAGCACACTGTCCATGCCTCTCTGGAGGGGATGTTCCTGCTCAGTGTCCTGGCTGCCCTAGGGATGAGCCTGAGGCAGATATTACCCACCTGCCTCCCCACCTGCCTGCAAATCTCTGCTCACGTCTGGCTGCCATCATTGCCTGCAGCCCTCCAGGGACACTTGGAGCTCTCCCAGAGCTCTCCCAGGCACAGTGACCACACGTGTTTCCGCAGGCCCCGGAGTCCTGCCAGGTGCTCCAGGCTCTCAGCACCCAGTTCATCATTGCTGGGTTCAGTGTCACAGTCAGGAATGACACCACAAGAGTCATGAGTGCTGCAAAGATGCTGTCACTGTCATCCTTATCATCCTGCAACAGACTGGGAGAAACTCGAGGCACTTCAGAAACAGGGAATACTCCTTAGTTGTGTTTCCTGTTCTGTGTGCTATATACAGGGCACTACATCTCCTGAAGTCTCCACAAGTTCCAACTGCCAGGAATTCATGAAGTTGTAGGATCTTTAAGTTTGGGAAAGACCTCTGAGATACCTGAGTGCATCTATTAAGTTGATGAGGTTACAAAGCTTTTCAGTATTAAAGTAGGCTCTGAATAGACAGAAGAAAATCTCCTGCTGCTGTGTGCTTGGGCACACAATGGGATCACAAAATTCAGGGTGGAAATTACATAAGAAAAACCCACCCAAACTATGTACAGCATAATATTATTATTGATATTGCTCCCAGGAAAGCTCCTGGGATCAGGGCAGGAATGTCCTCTGAAAGGCCCATCTGATGCTCAGAGGCAGACAAGGAGTTAAAAATGGACTGGTTTGTTAGGAAAATGCCTGACAGGCTGTGCTGCTCCTGTGGAGCTGCAGAACTCCCACACCAGAGCCTTCCCCACAGGCAGGGGATGTGTGAAGCCCAAAAAAGCTCCAAGAGCAGTAGGAATCACTCTGGTGACAGTGGCAGGCTGGGAGACAGTGATTGGGAAAATCACACCTAGGGAGGAAGTCAGGAACAGTCTGTGAAAATCATGTGTGGCAGGGAGGGGGTGGGCAGGGAATGTGGATTTATCCTGCACCCCCTCCTCTGTCTTACACTCCTTCTGCAAGCAGCCTCTGCTGGTGGTGGCTGTGGGAAAAGCCCGAAAGAACACATCTCTGGCCTGATCCCATGGATCTGGGAACACTGAGCACTCTAAAGCAGTCAGGTGATCCCCAACACCTGGGATGCCTCCATCCCTGTCTCCCTGGATGGGAAGGCAATTCCTGCCCCAGGAAGGGTCTTACACCTGTTGGGGTCTGGGCAGCACCAACACAAGGGAGTTGGTGCCTTTCTGGGGTGTTTGTGCTGATGAAGGGTCTGGGACCCCTCCTGCAAAGGGGTAATGGGGTGACACGGGCGCTCAGCTGGGCTGGGCTGTTTTCCAGCAATGCTCCCACCTCTGGAGCCTTGCAGGGCTGATGAGGCTGGCAAAGGCATCCCCACAGAGCGAGAGGGACTCACAGCAAGGGGCTGAGCCTGGCTCTGCTTGGAGGCACGAAGGTCGGGTGTCCTTCTAGCCCCACTCACAGCCCTCGGTCCCACCGTGGCACCCCAGAAATGCTTCCCCAGCCCAGCATGGCCCTGATGAGAAAGGAGCGGGGCATAAAGAGTTAACTATCTCCTCCTGGAGCGGCAGAGTTCAAATAAAGTGCTCAAATGAAGTGTCTCCCTCCTTGATGCCAGGAGGCACTTGCTCTGGGCTTGGAATGGCAACAGATACAGAAGGGGAAAAAAGGGGAAAGGAGTTATTTGCAGGGCACCTCATAGCAGGGGTCTCTCCTGGGTGAGGCTGCCCCATGAAATGTGCCAGGCTCTCACCTCTGGTTCCTCAAACTGCCAAAGCTGTGTCCCACAGCAAGCCACCCATCTGCTCCCCATGGCAAGGGGAAAGCTAGGGTGAAAGCCAAACCTGTCATCAGCTTTCCTCCTGGAGCACCCGGCTGGGGCTGTCCCATGTGTGGGGACACACTTTGTCCTGGCCATGGACATCCAGTGGCTGTCCCTCATTGCCAGCTAGCTGTCACAATGTGATCTCTGCCTGCGCACCCAGCACCGTCTGAGCCCCCAAAAGAAGCTGCTGGAGGCTCCAGGACACCCACTTCCACACCCCCCTGACTGCTGCTGCAGCCAGATGTGTCTGGGATGGCAGCATGGAGGAAAATCCTTTCTCCCAGTATTTCTCCAAGAATTTGAGGTTTCTTCACTCCCTCTTAACCTCCACAGCAGAGCTGGTTCCGATGCCTTTTCCTACCTGACAGGGATCTTCACCCGCAGGTACCGATCCACAGCGATGGCCAGGAGCGCCAGGATGGAGCTCTCTGTGAGGATGAGGACGGGACAGGCCACCATGAGGCAGGTGTAAAACTCCATCTGGGGTCCGATGTTGATGATGATGGCTAGAGGGATGACCAGAGCCCCCACGGCCACGTCGGCCACCGCCAGCGAGACGATGAAGCAGAAGGTGGCATCCCGCAATGCCTGGTTCATCTTCACAGCCCAGATGACCAGGATATTGCCCGGCACGGACACCAAAGCGATGAGCACTTCGATGGAGATGTAAGCAGCCTGGAAGGCTGAGATGGGGTATGCCATGATGCTCCGGTCTTCCCTGCTCCCGTAGGGTTCCTCGGTCACCTGCAAACGCACAGGGAGATGATGAGAGAGTGGCATCGTTGACTGAGCTGCGAGCGGGACGAAGCCTGTGCGAGGGGGTGGGAAAAGCCTCTCTCCCGTCTGTGCGGTCCCCCGGGGCTCCGGGCCCCCCTATTCCACCCCCCCCCTCCCCCCCGAGCTCATCCCGCACCCACCTCCGTCCCGCAGCGCGACCGCTCTCGGCGCTGAAGAAGGAGCGGGAGCCGCCGGTCAGTCCTGGCAGCGCGGCGGAGTCCCCCGCCCCTCGGGCCACCCCGGGGCCTCCTGTCGGAGTCTTTCGGGGCTCCCTCTGTCCCCTCGGTAGGTCCCGTCCCAGCTCTGCGCTGCTTCTTGCAGCCGCCCGAGTCCCAAGCCCCGGCAGCCACCGCCCGGCCACTCTCACCTTTCCTGCAAATCCAGGGCTTGTTGAGGGGTGCCCTCACCCCGAGAGAGCCAGCGCTGTCTCCTCGCAGGGCAAGGCGGGGCTCATGCTGGGGGCGGCCGGGGGGACCCTGCGGCCGCCGGGGACCGGGCTGGCCGCGGGCGCCGGGGCTGCGCTCGGGCCCCGGTGCCCGACACCGCTCGGCTCCCGCTGGCGCTGCCCCCTCCCCGGCGGAGCCGAAGCATCACACGGTGCCGCCTTCCAGCCTTTAAAGAGCGACTGACCCGATTCGGGGCTCGCCGGCACCGGGAAGGGGTGCGAGGGGCCGGGCGGAGGCGGCAGGACCGGGTGGAGCAGGGGAGCAGCGGAGCCAGTCCCAGACCCAACGCTGCCGCCACGAGTCGGGCTCCGGATTTAACGCTAAGACAGGTTTTTGAGGTCGGGCGTGAGCAGAGGATCGGGACGGGGAGGGGAGGGCGGAGGCAGAGCCTGAGCTGGGGTGGGCGAGGACCCGGCCCGTCCCCAGCACGGGCAGCGCTGTTCGGGACTGCGCCCCAGGACGGCGTCGGACCCCAGGTCAGTCCCGAACGGCCCCAAGGAGCTCTTGTGCTCACCCGGGCTCTGGCTGGCACTGCGGCACCCAAAATCACTGCTGGGGTGGGCGGGGGGTGAGACACCGAAAGCACTCTTCATCCTCCGAACTGCACTGCCAGGGCTGGGGAGGGGTTGTCCCCACAAGGCGTGTGGAAGAACGGTGGCCCTGAACTGCTGCTGAGATGGGACCAGACACTCTTTATGGTTCTAGGAGAAGTTTGGGGGAATGTGGTCATCCCCCAATTACCCTCTCCGGGCCGGGCAGTATAGGGAAAATGAGTCTGGGGGCTCGATCTTACTGATTAAGTTGAATCACCCAGTCCCTCCAGGGACCTCTGGATGTGCACCAGGCACCTGCAAAGCTCATCTTACATAAATCACTTCCCAGAAGTTGTTTATCCAAATACTGCAAGGAACAGTACCTCAGACTTGAGGCAAGGAGACTCTCCGACCCCCATCTGCACCTCTCCCCTGCTTTCTCCCTCCTCTGGTGAGACTCGGGACTGGAGTTGTCCCCTGCTCTGCTCTGCCTCGTGAGAGATGTCCCAACCCTTGGATCTGCCCCTTGGAGCTGCCATCCCAATCCAGGGCTGATTTTCCATCAGCTGCTGTCCCATGGAATGGCTGCTCTCCCCCTTGGGCAAGTGGTCAGCAAAGAGCTGGGGGTCCCAGCCTCCTAGAGCTGTCTGGGGACTGTGGCATTGTGCCACCTCTGGGCACTGGGCTGTGCCAGCAGCAGGGTCAGGTGAGCTTAGATTGGTCTGTTTGCTGTGCAGAGAGAAAAATAAACTGAGGCTCGCAGGCTCCTGTAAACACAGCACTATTTATGGAATGTTTGCATCCTGCAGCATCTCCTCACACCTCCTCCACTGCAGGGAAAAGTGATGCCCCCTGTGGCTGAGCATAAATCCAGAGGTAAGGGGTGGGAGGGGGGTGCTCAGGATGGGCTACTGAGAGTGAAAGGAGCATTCCCAAAGAGCCCACAACCCCTTGCCCACCACCTTCCCAGGGGGAGTGCCCTTGCAATCAACCTCTGGCTGGGAGCAGGGCAGGAAAACCAGCAGGTTCCTCACGGGAGTGCAATGCGGAAGCAAATGCAGGCAGGGCCCAGCCTAATTGTATGCAAATCTCCCAAACAGAGATTAAAACCACTCCTTTTCCTTTGTGTATTTGCAGTTTGTTCTCCCTCCCTGGATTCGTTTCCCTGAATGCTCAATTTTAGCAGCACCCCTTAAACCCCCCATGTTATGCCAGAAATGATCTGCTGGCTGTGAACCTGCCAGAGGTCCAAGCTCTCTCACCAGCCCAAGGAAAGTGTCCCAGGGCATGGACAAAGGATGCAGAGGTTGGATGACCAAAATGATACAGAGCCCGTTCCTGATAGATAGGGATCATCAGTTCATTCTCCTGACAACAAGCTGGGGATGTGTCTGAAGAGTGTCAGGGATTCCTTAAAAAAACATGAAAAAGAATTTTCTGGTGAGCATCAAACACTGGGAAAGTTATTCAGGTCTTCCAGGCTCTTTCTGGGGTTTTAAGGGAAAATGTCCTGAGAGCTGCAATGGATTGTGAAGATCTCAAAGTGTTGGATGATGTTGCTATGGATAAATACCTTTAGCACACAAGGAGAGATGGGATGAAGTGGGACAAACAAGGGACATGGTGTGGCTTCCTGCACCAGCTCCTGTGAACTGGGGACAGGAGCAGCCTGTGGCCATGGCAGGAGGGGATGGTTGGTGTCTGGCTTGATGCCAGCGGGATGCACCCGAGGCTGTGGCGTGTTTGGGCCGGTTGATGAGACCGAACCCTGACTGAACCCCCAGGGTTTGGCAGTAGCCAAGAAATGCTTTTCCAGGGAGACAAGTCAGGGCGTGGGGAGCTCATTTCTGCTCACCTTTTTTCAGCTTTTCTCTGGGGCATGAACTTCCCCCTCTTGTCTTGGTTTACCTACACAAAGAGTAGATCCATGGTGCCATTCTGGGTGATCAGGGCAGGAGAAGTCGAGGATGTCTCCACCTCTTCCGTCATGGTGACCATCCCACAGCACGGAAAGGGGCCTCTTAACTAGGAAAGTTAATTAGGAGTGTGGCTGGTGCCAGCAGCACAGGGATGTGCGCTTGGAGGGCTGATGGCTCTGAGAGACATTAATTAGGACGAGTGACCCCCTGAGTGCCTGGTGGGTCCACACAGGATGGCACAAGGCAAAGAGAAAAGCAGCAAACAAAGGGAAATCCTGGAGCTTTTCCAAGGAGGTCTCCACTGTGCTGAGATGCTTTGGAATGATGCTCACCCTACAGTGCTTGGGCCACCACTCTCTGTGTGCCAGTAACACAGAGCCCTGGGGACCTCACTCAGGACATGACTGGTCTATGATTTGTGCTCAGTTTCTCTCCCATTTAATGGGACACACGGCCCTGGGAAGCCATCTGGGGAGAAAGGAGCCCCAGACTTCTGTAGGGTGATGCATCTCTATCTGGGATTGGCAGGAGATGCTCAGCAGCAATGACACAGCACAGAAAATATCCCAGAAAATAACTTAAATGGGTAAATGCCAGAGAATGTATGAAGGAAAGGCTGTTTTCCTGTGGACTGCCTATTCTCACTGAGCACATCCCACCCCTGTCACTCAGAGCATGTTGGGAAGGGGGCTGGCAGTGCTGCCTGTGTGCCAAGGGAGAAACTGAGCCCTGAGAGGTGCCTGTGATCCATTAGCCCTGTGCTGGCATAAGGATGTGCCCCAGTTCCCTCTAGCCTGGGGAGATGCTACATCCATGATGCTGCAGATTCCTGCAGTAGCCAAATGGGTCAGGCCCCACTCGGATCCCTGCCAGATGCCAGCCAGATGCTGCCCACAGGCAGCTGGGTCACTGTGCCGGATGCCCTGGCACAAGAGGATATTGACAGGCTTTTGTGCTACCCTGTCAGGGAGGAACTGCTGAGACATCACTGGCTGGAAGAGAAAACTGATCCAAGCCAGCGCTGTCCCTGGCAGGGCAGCGCAATAGGGCAGAGGTCTGTCCCAAGGTCCGCCCCCACACCCCTGTCTGAGCCCTTTGCCTCGGCACTGCTGCCTCTTCCTCGCCACACCAGGGTTATTTTATCCCCCAGGGAGCCCCAGGAGTGTTATCAAGCCAGGCGGAGGGCCAGGAGCTACTCCTGCCACTGCTTCCAGCCGTCTCTGTGAGGCAGGAGGAGGTTAAACCTTTCCAACCCTTACAAGCAGTTTTGAGGATGGGTCAAACCCTTTGCCCTCTCTCCAGGGCCACCCCTGGAACAAACCCAGCACTGTTTGGCCTCTGCTTTCAGTTGCAGTAGCCTATGGAAGGGCAGGATGGTGCCTGCTGACTCCAGCTCCATTGTGCCGTGGGGAGGGAGGAGGGAGCCCAGTACTGTGAGGGCTCTGGAACACCCAGCAGTGATGACAGATCCTTCTGGGGCAAAGACTGGTGTGAAACAGTGACTGCTCAAGAAAGGGGAAAAAAAAAGGCTGTGAGGGACAAAGGGACAAAAATGTAAAAGGAAAATTGTGAGTTCTGGTTCTCTACAAGGGCTGAATGAGGGTAGTAATTTCCCTTGATTGATCTCGGAGATGGTAAAAGAATTTTCTGTTTGATCTTTGGGGAAATACTGGGGAGGGGATGAACAGCTGAGTGGGTGTTATGGCTGGAAGAGCCCAGGGCTACCCCCAGACCTGGGCCTGTGATGGCCTGGGGACGCCTGGGAACACCTGGGGACACCATAGGGTTGGTGGAAAATGAGGATTTGGGGTGAAGGAGAAAACCGGGATGAAGGAGTGACAGCCATAGTGGGAAATGTCCAAGGAGGATTGGGCTGGGCTGGATCAGTGGCTCTGAGTGAGGAGGGAGAGGTGGGAAAAAAGAAGCTATGGTTGCTGCTCCCCAAGCCCATATCTCTCACTTTAGCATTTTGTCCCATAATTCTATTTTTAAATTCCCTGCTTTTAGCTTCCAGCTGTCACTTCAGCTCTTGGGTTTGGTAACGGAGCTTTTCCCCCACTCAGGCTCTCCCAGACTGTAACCATCTCACCACCCTCCAAGAGGAAAGCTCTTCTTCCACCCAGCCCCTGCAGCCTCTAAGCCCTACACCCTGCTGCTGTCCAAATTACTGCCTTCCAACCAATTTAAAGCAAATTCTTTTATATCCAAAAATTAACTCAGGACAGTGATTCGCTGAGCAAGTTCTCTGTTGTAGGAAAAGCTGTTCAAACCCTTCCCACATGCCTAAACCTGCAGATTCCTATGGAACACGTGGAAAATTTCTTATCAGCACAGGGGATCTGCCTCCTGCCCCGTCCCACTTCTCCTCTTCCATCTGTAATCGTTTCCCCTGTGGCCCTCGAGCAGCACAAACACCGCTGGAGCAGCCCGAGCGCCGGCCAAAGCAGCGGCTCAGCCGATCCCCGGGGAATGCTTTGTCCAGGACGGTGACACTGCAGCGGGACGTGTGACATTCCGCAGTGCTCCCAGCAGCCTCGGGACGAGCGGGGAGACGTTCCCACGTCCCAAAGCTGGGCGCCTTCCTCTGGAACGTGGGGCCTGAAGTCCCTGCCGCGAGCTCGGAGTGCATCGGCTCCGCTGGACGCGGAGGCTTCTGCTGCCTGTCCCCCTCCCCCGGCAAGGCTTGGGGGATCTGGGGGCAGCTTGGGGGGCTCACCTAGCTTCACACTGCGGAGCCCTGCAGGAATCTGTGCCCGGGAGGTCACTCGGTGGTGTCTCGGACCTGCTGCCACGGTGGTGCCGCACGGCTCCGGAGGTTGGAGAGGAGGGAGAAGAGGGGTCCATCAGTGTTGCACAGGCCAAGGAGTGTCAGCTGGGCGGCTGCAGTTTTGAGGGCCTGACATCGCTCGGATTATCTCTGAGCTCTGCGGGAGCAGAGGGTGGATTCGGAGGTAATGTAGGCACCGCATATCCCTTGCTGGGAAAAGCACCAGGCTGAAGGGCAGAGACCCCAGACAGGTGTTGTAAAGGCAGTAATCCCAAATTTCCTCTCCTCACCACAGAAGCAGCCCTTTCCACGAAACGCCTTGGCTGGAGCAGTGTTTGCTATCCCCGTCCGTGTCCTCCATCCAGGTTGGGTGGGGGGGATGGAGCAGGGAAGGAGTCTCCCGATGTGTCCCCATGACACCCACAGCAGCTCACCCTTCCCAAAATATTGCAGAAAGGCAGGAGCTGGGATGTTGCACCTCTAGGGATCCCCTGGGATTAAAATGTACCCAGACACTGGAAACTGAGAAATTGGGAAAGAAGCCCAGGGTCCCCTACTGGGGACAAGAGACCTCCCCAACCCCAGGGGCAACTGGGGCTCCCAGTTTCACATTCTTAAATAAAAGCTCTTGAAAGGCAGAGGCCAACGTGAACTCTGGTGGCTGAGGGGTTCCTCCCTACCCTAGCCACTGCACTTCCCAAAAGCACTTAAATCCATGGAGCCAAAGGGACCAGATGGGACATGGGCACTGGGAAAGAGCATCCCATGAGGGACAGAGAAGAAAGTGAATAAATAGAAAAAGACATTAACATTATTATTAATAATAACAATAATAACATAATAGAATAATAGTTAAATATTATATTAAATGGTTATTTAAATTGATAATTTATTATTAATATTATTAATATTATTTTATATTTCTGATGCAGAAGAAATAGAGAAGGGAACCCCTCAAATCACACTTCTGTCCCTCCCTATGGGATGAAAGCCAGCTGCTCCCCAAAACAGATTTAGGGGCAAATGTGTCTGCTTCAGCTGAGGCCAAATATTCCTTCTCTAGGACAATTTCATCCACAAATGAGCAGGAAAATACAAAGGAAAATGTTTCTGGGGAGTCCCTCCACTTTTCTGGAGCCTCCCCTTCCCAGATTAAGATGTTTTGGCCCAAAAGATGAATGAGGGAACTGGGACTGGAGCAGGAACCGCAGGAAGCCAAACCCTGGGAGTTATTTTTGGCCATCAGGCAGGAAAAGCACCTGTTGGGGTCATTACGCCGCGGGAAAAAACAAACCTCGAGATTTTCTCCCATGGGGGCGTGGGGGGGGGGGGTGGGTGGGATGAGGTCAGAAATAAATATCTGGAATCATCCCTGCGGGAGAACTGGACTGGATACAAGGGAAACACCCCACGGTTTCCAAATCCTGATTCCCCCTCTCAGCCGCCAGGGGCCCCACCCTGGATCCTGGGGGAGAAGGGTGGGTCTAAAAAAGGGGGATTCAAAGGGCTCTGAGATGCTTTTGGGCTCTGGCTCGAGGTGTACATCCCTAAATCCGGGCTCGTCTGTGGATAATCGGGCTGTTGGTGCCCTCTCCCGTCCAGCTGCGGTGGCTGATGGCTCCTGCATCCCTCCTGCCAGCCCTCCTTCATCCCTCCTCCATCCCTCCCGCATCCCTCCCGTATCCCTCCTCCCTCCTGCCGCTCCTCCTGCACGGAGCCGTAGACCTTGAACCTCCCCGGTCCCATGGGACCCTCGGGCGACCTGATCAAGGAACGGAGGGTTTATCCTCGGTCACAGCCTCATAGTCCCACAAATTTGCCTTTGAAGGCATTTTTCCTAGCAGGCAGCCAGTGGTTGCATTTCCTCAGCGGCTGAGATGGGCTGGGAGGAGCTTGATCCCCTGAAACAGGGCACAGGGAGCATCCCAAAAACACCTACCTCGTTTCTGTTCCCTACACCAAAACCCAGCAGGCCTTCTTACCCCTCCCAACCCCTCCTCATCCTCCCGGCTCTCCTTCCTCCGCCTGTGCTCCAGCTCCATCGGCTCTTTGGGAACAGGACATCCCCGGGCGGGGCTGGCCCAGGGACCCCCATGGGGTGCAGCACTGCCCGGCCCCGGGCCAGGACTCTCCTCCAGCCCCCGGAGCGATGCCGGCAGCGGTGCCGGAGCGGCGACAGCTGGGAATGCGAGTGGGGATCGGGGTTTACTGAGGCTCGGCCTCCCGGACAGGGGCGAAATCGGGGAAGGGGAGGAACGAAAAGCTCTGCCCCTGCCAGGGGAATTTTCAGGGTGGGGCCCCTCCGGAAGGGCTGGGGGCCCCTCCCTAGGGACCGGCGCGTCTGGCATCACTGCTGGCATGTCAAGGAGGGGAGTCCGCTGAACCTTGTCCCCCGGGGAATCCCACGCTGAAGCCACGAAATCGTCACAATCCTCCCTCCCTGTCTCTCTGAGTTACCACGGGGTGCCCTTCATGGTGGGGAGAGGAGGGTGGGTGTCACCCCTCCTTGTGCCAAAATTTGCTGTCAGTTGGGGTGGGAGCACAAAAATACAGGAGTCACTGGTTTATGAAAGCTCAACAGGAGCATCACAAGTTTTTTCCTCCATTCACCAGACCTTGGTCCTGCAGCATCAGCCCCAGTCAGGCCATGGAGGAAGTGGAACATGCCCACCACAGGGACAAGCTGATGGTCACCCACCCAGGACACCTGGCTGGCAGTCACCCAGATCCCTCCCGCATCCCGTGTCAGGGCTGCCCCTGCTGAGGGATGCTGCTGTCCCTGCCAAGGGACACTGCTGTCCCCAGGTCCCTGGGCCTCACACCCTCCCCTGCCTGGACAGCTGTCCCCTCTTGGGGTCAAACAGCCACCACATGTCACTGCTGAATCCCTCACATTCATGTGTCTTCCTCTGAACCCCCACCTGTCCTGCAGCTTGCTCCTGCCACAGTGTCCCACTCAAGGGAAAACAACCACTTGTTGACAAATCAAGTTGCCCCTGCTCCTCCATTGGTGACACATGTGGGGACAGCCCAGCCGGTGTTACCCTGCAGGGGATGGAGCAACCATGGATGCCCCTGGCATGGGGTCAGGGGGGTCCAGAAGGGAAACCCCCCAGTGGGGTAAATTAGTGGGGGTCCTGCTGGGTGAATCTCTCCTCCAGCTGTAATCTGGGGTCAAGGACTATGAAGAGGAAGGGTCATGTCCAGGCCATGGGGTTCCGGAACAAGGGAGGCCATGGAGGGGCAGAAACACAGGAGGTTTAGTGCTGCAGTGGGGCAGAGCATCTCCTGATCAGTGTGGGCAAGGAGGGGAGGCCAGGGCACCCAGTGTGGTCCAGTGTGGTCACTGGACTGGGAACGAGCAGACTCACAGGTCAGGGTACCTGGTTTTGTCCCCAGATGGGGATCCTGGTGGGTCAGGGCACCCAGGGTGTTTGCAGAAGGTCACCCACTGAAATTCATAGACAGGGCCCAGTGGCTTGGCACTGTCTATGTTGGGGCAACCAGTATTGTCCCCAAACTGGGATCCAGTGGACTGGGGGCTACTTAGCCACCAGCACCTCCCTGTAGGTTTGAGCTGGGAGGGAGGTGAGGGATTGACAAAGACAGTTAATAACAAAAATTAAACTGTTCTCCAGACAGATTTTAGACCTCCATCATGATCCCTGATTTCCTAGAATGCTGGGGAGTGAGGGGGCACCAAGGGTGCTGAGCCCCATGGGGACTCAAGAGCTGTAGGAGCAGCCCTGCCCCACCAGGGAACTGAAACTGGACGAGTTGGCACTTACGGGTGAGGGAGGGATTGTCTGCTGGTGCTGTCACCACTGCTGCCATCCCTGCCAGGACAGACAGCAGGACATCATCCCCCAATGCTCCCCATGGGCTGCACCCCAAACTAACCCCAAATCCCCAGAAGCATGAGACGTGGATGCGCAAAGCCTCGGGCTGAACGGGGAGGATCTGCCGAGCCTCATCGCGGCTGAGCAGCTGTCGCCGTCCCAAATCTCCAGCGGGCAGGCACGTCGGAAATCCCGGGTGTCGGAGGAGAGGTCTGCTCCGCATTCCTTGGCCGAGCGTGGGGACAGGGCCAAGCATCTCCCTGCAGCCTGCAGCTGCTCCCAAATATGTTACAACTTGTCACGGCGGCAGGAAGGGATGTCAATGAGCCTGGAAAGCGAGAGGGGATGTGGGACAGTGGGGTGCCTGGTGGGGTGCCCAGTGGGGGTGGGAGGGTGGGTCCGACAGAAAATCGCATTTTGGTCTCTCCTTTCCCATGCTGAAATCCCAGAGGGATGGTATCTGCTGAACCCTGGCTTTCCCCCTTTCTCCCCAACAGTGGGATGGTCCCAGCACCCCAGGTTGTAGACGCTGCTTGGGGCATCCAAATCTCTTCACCAGCCTGCAAAACCAGGTATTTCTGCCCTTTCTGGTGGGGGACGGCTGGCACCATCCCCACCATCGCTTCTCCAGCTTAGGCACGGCACAGCTCCATGCCCCAGGCAGGGATGTGCAACCCATGCACAACCCTGATCCCTGCAACTCCATGGTGGGAAAGCCAAACAGCCGAGGCAGCCCCTGGGTATCTCTCTGTGACCCGGCTCCGTGGACCTGGCCCCTGGCTTGGGAAGCTGCCCTGGAGGAACAAGGACAAACCCTCCTCTCTGGGATTTTCTCAATGGACGGGTATTTTTAGCTCTGGGCTCGTGGCTGCCCTCCCTGCCAGCTGTGTCGGGGTGAGCCGTCCCCGCGAGGCCCCCGCCGGCTGGGGAAAGGTCACCCCGTGACGGATCGCAGCACGTTCTGCCCGGGGCTCACACAGCGTCACTTTGTGTTGCCTCCCAGCCGTCACCATCCATCACGGCATAACCTGACAGCCGGCAGCAGAGCCCTAATCCCCCCTCGGCTCCGAATTACCCGGGGTGCAGCCTCAGCCACCGTGGGCACCCACGGGACCGGGAAAAGCCATGCTCGCCCATCCCCCAGCAGGTGCCTTTGCAGGGTGGGGTGGCCATGATGGGAGCCTCTCTGTAGCCCAGACACGAGCCGGAGGAGTAGCCTTGATGATGACTACTTGCCCAATGGAATTCATTATCCTTGATTTGATATTCACTGGGATGAGACCACTGGACCTACAAACCCCAGACATCATCGTGTCCCTCCTCTGTGGTCAGGAGGGATCATCCATGGCATGGAGGGGCTGAAGGAGCTGCAGAGCTGGGTGGGCACAGCATTATTCCTGCTCCCACATCACTGGATGAGACTCCCAAATGCAGTGAGTACAGCTGCCAGTGGGATCCCTCTTCCCAGTGTCCACCCCACACTGGCACTGAGTGCCCTTTCCTCCCCATCTCCTTAAGCTGCCTTCTGTCTCGCCTGCCCACTCAGCCATGGGTACACAGTGGTCTTGGTTGGGGCTGGCTTGTGCCACTTCTCCAGCTGGGGACGTGTGGCCGGCGCTGCCCCACATTGCTGCCCCTGTTTATGAACTGACAAATACTCTCCTGTGCAGGTCAGCCACGTGCCCTGGAGTGGTTATGTCACCACTGTGTCTCTCACCCTCCAAACATGCTCCTGCAGTTCCAAAATGCCCATTTATACCAGGGGGGTCCTGATACCTCTCACCCATGGATGCAGCTGCAGCTCCAGAGGCTCACTGGGGTCGTGTTCACCAAGTGCTGCTGATAAAGGTCCCCATGAGTGACTCAAGCTGATTGAGTTGATGGTGTGGGGCTGATGTGAAGACCTAAGGCTCAGGTTATCCATTCCTAAAGCCTTCACTCCTGCCATGGGCACCTCTGCATATCTGAGGGATGAATCCTGACTCTTCCCAACCCTTTTAGTGCTTTTTCTTTAGGCAAGAGATAAGCTGATGCTCTGATTTCTTTCCTTCTTGAGTATTTTGGAGTTTTACTGACTGTGGAGTTTTACTGACTGTGGGGAGCACAGGGGCTGTGCTGAGGGTGAACCTCAAGGCTGCGGGTCCTGCTTTCCTAGGTGCAGACTTTCATAGATACTAAAACCATGGGGACAGCAAATCCATAGATCTGGTACCCCGGGACAGTAGGAATTGGGGTGAGGATGTGTTGGAAAGCTCCTGACCGCAAAGAAATCACGACAAGGACAGAAGAGCATCATGACAGATTCCAACAAGGCTAGAAATCAATCCCAAGTGAGTAAGGGTGCTGATAGTGGGCACAGGGAATGTGCCACAGCACAGCCTCTCCAAGGAGGGGGACTTTGGAGAAGTAAAATCGCAGCAGGGCTGGCCCTGCACTTTGCTGACATTCTTTCCACTGACCGATCCCTCAGCTGGAATCTGGCCTGGAGCAGGAATAGGAGGAGATGGGATATGGCTTGTGATGTTCCAGATGGAAAAAAAAAATCCCCTCTGAATTAAAGACAAAGCTGGAGAGATGTAGCCAAGGCGTTGGAATCAGTAGGGAAGGGATGGGGATGAGTTAAATTCACCCTCATGCTGCTGCTGCTGGGTGTGCCTCAGTTTCCCTATCAGGAATGCATAAGCAATGAGTCTTTTCTGGGAGAGGTGTGCACCAGGATGGCATCTGGGGCTTTGGTTATCCACAGGTACACAGGTCGAATTACATCCTACCTGCACAAGAGAGCAGGTGGGATGAGGCAGTGCCAGCTGGAAGAGAGTTGAGCCCAGCCTGGCTCTACTGGAACCTGGAGACATGTGGGACAAGGTGTCCTTTGGGTTTGGTGCATGGCACTAGCCACAAACGTGGATTTTGTGACACAAGTGTGATAAGGAACTTGACTGGGCACCTACGGTAGAGGAAAGGTTGGGCTTTGGCTCTGTCCTGCCTGCTCCTGCCTGCTCTGTTCCTGAGGGACAGGCAGCAGGCACAGCAGCTGGGACCAGGGCGGGTGAGCATGGAGAGGGATGTCCACAGAGACGGGACTGGAGCCTGGGGTGCTCCCTGCATTGGGATATCCCTTCCGGGGCTGGATTCCAAGGCTTTCCTGAGGCTTCAGAAGAAGCGGGATCAGCGTAACATGGACCGGCAGGATGGGACCATGGGGAATATGGGGCAGAGCAGGATCCGGAGGTGGGAAGGGCTGTGAAGGGGACGATGCTGTGCTGGTGTTGAGTCCCACCAAAGGGGAGGCATGGATTTGGGATACTGCGGGGTCCAGGGAGGCAGCGTGAAGGGATGGGGGTGCCCAGGTCAGGCAGACTGGCCACGAGGCCAGCACAGCTCCCCCGGTCCAGCTGTAACTGAAGGGACCAGCTGGTGCAGGAATGCCGGGGGGAGCTGGCAGCCGCCCGCCGTCCCCAGTGGCACCTCGGGGCTCACACAAAGCCCTTGTTCGGGTCCAGCCGAGCTGCCCCCCCGCCGTGCCAGCCCCCCCAGCCCCGCCAGGCCGGGCACTGTAATCCTCGTGGGGAGAGCACATAGAATCAGACGGACAAGTTTTGATGTGAGGCAGCAGCTTAGGGTGGGCTCAGGTTTCCTTTGGGTTTTCTATATTTATCGCCGTGATTTAATGCCAGCGCCGGGGTTTAAATGGCACCAAGCAGTTGGCGCGGGGAGAAGGAGGAGCCGTCCCCGAGCCGCGCACACGTCCCCGAGCCGCCCATGGAGCTCTTCGAGACCAACCCGTATTTCTTCCCGGAGCAGAGGTTTTACGATGGGGAAAACTTTCTGGGCTCCCGCCTGCAGGCCTACGAGCCCGCGGCGTTCCCCGAGCGCGCCGAGGCGGCCCTGTGTGCCGAGGGCAGGGTGGCTCTGCAGGACAAGGAGGCGCTGGCCGAGCACTGTCCCGGGCAGTGCCTGCCCTGGGCCTGCAAGGTGTGCAAGAGGAAATCGGTGTCCATGGACCGGCGGCGCGCGGCCACGCTGCGGGAGAAGCGGCGGCTGAAGAAGGTGAACGAGGCGTTCGAGGCCCTGAAGCGCAGCACCCTCCTGAACCCCAACCAGCGGCTGCCCAAGGTGGAGATCCTGCGCAGCGCCATCCAGTACATCGAGCGGCTCCAGAGCCTGCTCAGCTCCCTCAACCAGCAGGAGCGGGACCAGCGGGACCTGCGCTTCCGGCCCCAGCCCGCCGTGAGTGCCCCCGGCTGGCCCCGGTCCCCAGCCTGGGCTGGGAGCAGCTGCGGGAGGTGGCGACCCGCGGGGTGATGCATATGGGGGTGACAGTCTATGGGGGTGATGCCATTTCGGGGTGACGCTCCACGGGAGAACGGCCATATGGGACTGATGCTCTCTGGGGACAATGCCCTATGAAGGTGACTTTCTATGGGGTGATACTCTATGGGACCATGCTCTATAGGGGCATGCCATTTAGGAGTAATGCTGTATGGGGGTGATGCCTGATGTGGGGTCATTTTGGGGTGTCATTCTATGGCAGAGATGCTTTATGGGGACAATGCCCTATGGAAGTTATGCCCTATGGGAGTGACATTCTATGAGGTTGATGCCATATGAGAATGATGTTCTATGGGGGTGATGTAATTCTGGGGTGTCCATTCTACACGGGCAATGTGCTATGGGATGATGCTTGAAGGGGTTGATGCCATTTCAGGGTTAAGGCCTATGGGGGTGATGCCATAGGGGAGTGATTCTCTATGAGGATATTGCTCTGTGGGGGTGATGCCCTCTGGGGGTAATCCCAAGCAGAGGCGCTGCAGAAGCTCTGGGTCCTGCTGGGGGGGAACAGGACCCCAGCTCTGGGGCAAGGCAGAAACTGCCATCTTGGGACACTGGTGGACGTGTGAGTGTGTCCTGCACGGGGACACGGAGACAATGATCCAACCCTGCCGAGTGCTCACATCCCTGTGGAAAAGAGGCCACTGCCACTGTCCCTGTGAATGGCTGCACTGGGGCCGTGCATGTGAGCGACACGTGGGCCTGGGCTGAGGAGGGGTGGGAATGGTGAAAATGAAGTAAACAACACAGAACTAAACTAAATGAAAATACAACATAATATATTCAGTTAATAATATTAAATACTAAATATAAAAATAGAAATACAAATATGAAATATAAAAAATATAAAGCATAAAATAAAAAATAAAATTAACACTCTCTGTTCACACCCAGGCAGAGGAAGGGATGAGAAGGATGGCACAGGGACACCTCTGGTTTCTAGGACCAAAGGGGACGATTTGGGCACTGGCTGAGGATAGTCAGAAGTGTCTTGCCACCACCCCCAGAGAACCAGGACCTGTCACTCTACAAGAGTTTGGTCATTTAACCAAGTTTTTGAGAGGTATTTTCAGCTGCCCCCTGGTTCCTATGGATGGCTGTGTATGTGCTTCCCTGCTGCTCCGAGGTTTGGATCTGTGCATGCACAGAGAGCTACAGCAACAGGTCTAGGGAGAGACGATCGATGCAGATGGAATAGATAGATGTAGGGGTATGCATTGGTATAGGCATTGATGATATGGGTTCTATAGATCTAGAGATTATATAGATAAATTAGAGATGAAACTGATATGGATATGATAGCTATAGAGATAGATGCAAAATATAGAGATAGATTATATAAATATGTATAGATAATATAGCCAGTGATAAAGATTATATAAATTATCTATAGATATATAATATATAAATGGCATACAGGTATATCTATAGATACAGATTATGGAGATATAGATAATGTAGATATGGATTATATAGATACAGAAATAGGTCATGTAGATATGGATATAAATATGACATACAGATATATGGAGATATAGATAGATAGATAGATATTCATACAGATATAGATGCAGATAGATACAGATACAGATACAGATACAGATACAGATACAGATACAGATA
>QUSF01000078.1:352305-484517 GCA_003676055.1 Chloebia gouldiae
AGATACAGATACAGATACAGATACAGATACAGATACAGATACAGATACAGATACAGATAGATATGGAAGGACTTTATCAAAGGCCCAGAAGAGAGAATTCCACATCTCCTTCCATACTAAGGGATTTAAGGGCCAGACCAGTAGGTATCCAGGTAGTCCAATTTAATGCTGAATAAAGGAATGAAAACATATTTAGGCTCCACCCTACATATCTGTGGGACTTCTCAGTATCCACTTTAATGCCAAAATCCACGTGGATGCCAGAATCCAATATCCACTTCCCAGAATCCACTTGGATTTGCAAATGTGCCCAAAATTGTGCTGAGCTGTCCCTTTGTCACTTCTGTTCTGAGCTGCCCCTTCTCCCAGGTGTAGCCAGGGGTTCACATATTGATGCAAAAGCCAATATTTTGGGGAGAAGAAACATTGCATCTGTAAGAATTTCCTACTTTAATGGGAAATAAGTATAAGTGTTAATTAATTATCCCATGCTGCCATGAGCTTGTAGAGCCAAAGTGTCATTCTAGTCTGCTACAAAGAGTTGGGCCTGTGGGGTTGCTCATATAAATCACATTTGGGGTTTTATCTGAGCTGACACCCACTCCCAGATAAAGATACACTAAAAAAAAACTTAATTCTGAGCTGTGCTGAATAATGCTCTCAGTTTTCATGCTGTCGCTCTTTTCTCCAAAACCACTCATCCCCAAATCCACAAATCAAGCTGCCAAAAGTTTTTCCCAATCCCCCTCTCAGGATGGCCTGAGGGCATCCAGCCCATGTATCATTTTTTACGAGTCTGATTGGTGATTCTCAGTAAAAAGGTGTTTGCCCAAGGACATTTGTTCATCTCTAGCCCTTTTTCATAATCAGTGGGGAAAGAGACACCTTTTTACCTGCAGTGAGTGGGGAGCCCCATTTCTCTGTGGCCAGTGTTCCAAAAAAAATGAGGTTTTCCAGCCTTTATGGTTAAGGAAGCATCTGGCCCTGATGGGTCCTCAGGACCCTGCATGCTGTTGGCTTCTGCAGGTGGGGAGGGACATGCCCCCCTCCGCGGGGTGTCATGCTGTGGGATGGGCCCCCCAGGTGTTTTTGGGGATGCTGGTTGGGTTCGGCTGTGCCACAGGAGGTGACAGACGGTTGCTCTGGGCTCCTGCAGGCAGCCAGTGACTGCGGGTCCGGCAGCTCCTCCTGCAGCCCCGAGTGGAGCAGCCAGCTGGAGTTCGGCACCAACCCTGCAGGTAACGCCCTCCTCACCTCCCTGGGCATCCCACGGCCTCCCTGGGCTCAGCAGGGAGTGGTAACAGCGGGAACATTGCTGGCCTGGAGCAGAGCATCACTGAGCCAACCCCCTCCCAAGGCAGGAGACACTTGGAGCAAAGGGCAGAAGGAACCTTGCCCTTCTCTCCCCATCCCACTGATGCAAGTGATGAGCTCAGACATCCTACAACATCTCCTTGGCTCAATTCTCAGCAATTCAGAGTTCTCCGAGCCTTGATTTCACCAGAACACCAACCCTTGGGAGCTGAGAAATTGGGCTGCAGCAGCCCAAGGCCTTGGTGCCTTCACCCCCAGCAAGGGTTTCATCTGTTGCCATCCCTTGGCTTGGCATGCTTGACTGGGCATGGCTGGGCATAGCTGGGCATGGCTGGCCAGGACTGCCCTAGCCCCCCTTCCCTCCCTACACCTCTCAGCAGCTGCTGATCTTTTTTCCCATGCTTGCCATTATCCCCACTGCTGCCAAATCCACGTGTTATTTTCCCCAGAAGGCATAAAGTAAATCTCATTTTCCAGTGGAGATTAAAACCTATAAAGGATCCAAAAAATCCACTCCCTGTTGCTCTCTCATCCTTGCCTAGGGTGGGGGCTGGAAGCAGGTCCCTAGGTCACTCTGGTCATGTAGAGGGTCATGGGATCATAGAGTCATAGAAAAGAATCAACAGATTGTTATGGATGCAAAAGATCATGAAGTCCAACCCTCAGTCTTGGTCACCACTAGCCTACATCCCCCTGAGCAGAACCAGGAGCCATGTCGAGCACATAATCCCCATTCCCAGCAGTGTCCTCATACCTTGCTCCCACAGATCCTATTTCCAGCAGTGTCCTCACCCCTCTGTCTCCCCAGATCACCTCCTGGCCGACGAGGCAGCTGAGGAGCACAACCTGCACTCGCTGTCCTCCATCGTGGAGAGCATTGCCGCGGAAGATGTGGCTGTGACTTTCCCGGAGGAGCGGGGTCAAAACTGAGCTGAAGCAAACCCCGGCGGCTCCTTGAAATGGTAACAGGGTGGGAATGAGATGCCAGAAGGGTCCAGCCGCTGGAAATCACATCCACCCCTCCAGTGTTGTGGGCTGCACGGCTGACACCACTCGGCTCCCTTCCCATTCCTTGCAGAGCGCTCCTGCCGGGCTGCAAGAAGAACAGGCAGAGGTGGGATGGGGCAGCGGCCACAGGTCCTGGAGGGGCTTCCCAGGGCCAGGCCCTGCTCCACTGCCCAGCCAGAGACGAGCAGGTTTAGGGCCAATGCATGTGCTGGGTTCGCTTTGCTGAGTTTTCCAGATGCTCCTTGACCAAGGTCTCTCTCCAGACGGTGTCCGGTGGTGCTGACCTGCAGCCCACCTGTCTTTTCTACTGAACGCTGTGTGCAGTTGCCATTTAAGTTTTTTTAATTATTATTTTTGCTAACTTATTTGGATTCTTTTTTAAATAAAGGTATTCTTGTTTGGACAGCTCGGGGTTTCCTTTACTGTTGTCCTGCCCTGTGTAGGTCTCCCCAGTTCCACAATCCCCAAATCCAGATTGGAGATTTTCATATCAGTAAATCCAGCTGGACCTCAGCACATTCACTCAGCTGGGAATTGGATGTGCCACACTTCAATTAGCCCTACACTGACCAGTATTTCACTGGTGTTTAACTGGGGTTCAGACTTGCACCCCAAAGATCTTGAGGGAACTAGAGACTAATGATATTTTAAATTTGGGCTCTACAAAGAAGGATCAAAGCCAGAACTGTTTTAAAATCCTTTTTATTGGAACACACATACATCCTTTCCTGACCCGATCCAGGGTTTGGAGTCCATGCAGTACCAGTAATATGATGAAAGAAATAGGGCATCAATATAAAGGGCTCACTGACTCTTCAAATTAAAAAAATATTTAATACTGTATTAGGCAAATGATACACCGAAAAGACGTTATGACTGTAGAGTCTCTCAGATATTGCACTTCCAGACAGCACATGATAAGAATAAGGTCATTCCAGCCATCAATAAATATCACATCAGAAATAGGGGCCACACAAGGCAAACGTGGCATGAGGAGACAAAAAGATCCTACCCTATGGAAGAAATGGGAAGAGTTAAGAGCCTCCTGGATTGACCCCTGCCAGGAGGCAGGAGGGGAGAGCATCTCCTCTGCACCCAGAGAGGAAAGGTGGGCACATCCCAGGGCTGGAGTGGGCTCCTGTTGTCTCCCCAGGCACCCAAGGAGGGTCCCCTTTCCTGTGGGTGACAGACACCGTCCCCATGAGCCATGTGGGGCGGCCCCAGGCACAGCCCCGCCGAACAGGGCACCTGACAGCACCAAAATCAGCACCTTGCCCACCCAGCCCTGGGCAGACACCACCCTCCTCACCTCATGCTGGGCCCCCTTCATCCCACCCAGCACCAGCCCTGGCACTGCCCCGGCCCCGCCAAGGGCAGCTCATTGCCCAGCCACCCTGAAGGGAGGATTTTCACAAGCCTGAATCTTCCTTGGCTTCAAGTTCTGTGGGCATCAGCATCCCTGATGCCCAGGGCTCAGGTGAGTGAGTGCAGCCCCGTGGCAGATTGGCAACATGAACCAGGCAGGAGAGAGGCTTCCAAACATCGCAGACACTTTGGGGCTGTCTGTGCTGCTCCCCAGACTGCACGATGCCAGGACGGCATCCGGAGCACATCCATGGCCCAGCCAGCGCAGGAGAAGTGGGGGACGGGCCACGGCAGGAGCCACAGGAGCCGGGGGAAGCAGGGGGTGCATGAGCAGGAGGGACAGATCTTGTCAGTCCACAGCAGTGACAGTCTGTGGGTCAGGAACAGGCACAGGCTGGGCTCTTGTCCTGGAAGGCAGCCAGCACGTGGCATACAGACATTGGGACTTGCTGAGGAGCAAAGTGGGAAAGGCCCTGTGAGGATGCTGGCTCGGCTCCACCCGTGCACCCACTGGCCAACAAACCCAGATGGAATCAGCACTGGATCCTCCTGGCATAGGACAATCATGGCCCAAGGCACAGCAGGAGCCTCCCTCAAGTGCTTGACTATCCTTCCCTCGCTCAAGTGGGAATGGCATCCTGGGGTCCCCAGTGGGGCTCTCCAAGAGTGAACAAACCGCATGTGGTGGGATGCTGAGCATCCCTCCTGCATCATCTCTGTGAGCCTGGGGTAGCAGCTGCTCCCCCACCACGGTGTGTCCCTAGTTCACCATGGCCAGGCAAAGCTTGGTGAGGGCAGCCCCCTGCCTGGGTGCTGCTGGGGCTCCTGCTCTGCCCTTGGTCCCCAGCCAGCTCCAGGGCCTCGCACTCACCCAGGGCCTGGCTCCCATCTCGCTGATCCTCAGCACGAGTACGTCCGGACTGTGGAGGTCTCCAGCCTTGGGGACCCGGAGGCACCGACTGGAAGGGAACCAAAGAGCAAAGCAATTAGTAACTGCTCCAATTATCCGCCAGCTTCCCCAAATCCTGTGTTTATTGAGCAGCAACTGTGCACTGTAGCTACGTGAAGAAGAGGGTCAGAGGAAGAGCCACGTTTGACCAGCTCAGATGCTCCTGAGGCTCCAGGGTATTTGGGAAATTGCCACTTGCCATCCCCGCTGCTGGGCAGCGAGCACCCTGCTCCCCATCTGCGTGGGAGTCGGTCCCAGGTTTCACTGTCTTCAGCCAGGTGGGAACAGCAGCTTCCAGGGATGGGGTGGAAAAGGTCAAACAGAAGTTTGACCCAAAGTGCTGGATGCAAAGCTGGGACATCTGAGCAAAATTGGAGGCAGAAGAAAAGCTGAGCCTGAGGTTTGGAGTTGGAAGATAAGTACATAGTTTTTTAATTCTCATTCCCACCCTCATTTCTGAGCCTGCTGAAGCCAGCTTTGCTCCAGTGGGAGCAGCTGCTGCCTTGGGATAGTGGGACCAGGGTGCATGGTCCAGGGGACAAATCAGGGTGATCTGGCTGGAGCTTCTGCCTCCCTACCAAGGGACCAAGACACCTTGAAGAAAGTAGTTGTGTGGTGGGGGCAGATCCTGGGACATAAACCAGGACAGCCAGCAGCACGGGCAGGCAGGGTGTCCCAGAAGGTCCTGCCAGCCCTGGGAGAGCTCAGGCAAATGGAGCCTGTTAATACATCCCTTTGGGGGTGGTTCCCAAAAGGCAGAATGGAGCAAACTGGGCTGCAGCATCCTGGCAGCCATTTCATGCCCCAATCCTGGCCCCTAACTGGTTCTTGTAGTTCACAACCAAGAGCTCACATCTGAAGTAATACTTCCAGAAAAAACATTTCCAGCAGGCCACAGCTCCAGGATCATATGGATTGAGCATCTTGGATGACCAGCAAGCCTCTCCCTCTCCCTCTCCCTCTCCCTCTCCCTCTCCCTCTCCCTCTCCCTCTCCCTCTCCCTCTCCCTTTCCCCCTTCCCCTTCTCCTCCTCTTCCTCCTGCTTCTTCTTCTTCTCCCTCTCCCCCATCTCTTTCCTTTCCTGGTGGCACATCCTTCCCCACATTCCCTACGACTCTGAGCAGGAGCAGGAGAGGACCCTTTGGAGAAGGGCTGACCCACCTTCCGGGGGCATTTTCTTGGCTGGAGCAGCTGGAGGGGGCAGTGGCACGAGGCTGGTGACACGGAAGCCGGCAGGAAGGGTCTCAGCAGAGCCACTGAGGAGGTTGATGCTGTGCACGTCCCGTGGGCGGAAGCGCTTGCGCCAGGACGGCGTCCGACGGAAGGTTTTGTCATCTCCCTGCAAGGAACAGCGTGTGACAGGCCCAGGGTCAGTGCCAGCAGCACCTCCTGGCTCTGTGAGACACCAGCTAACAAGGGCATGCCTGTCCTTGGTGACCAGCTCTAGAAAAGCATGGGATCAAACTTGGCCAAGGACATAGGACATCTTGCTGGTATCCCATGGCATTGGCTTTACCCTATCCAGCAGCCTGTAGAGAAGAGACATATCATCTTTGCAGCCTGCCTGCAAAGATGCCTTGGAGACATCAACACAAAAGTCCCAGTAAAGACTCCAAGGGATGCTGGACTCATGGCAGAGCTCCAGCCCTCAGAGCACTTCCTCTGGACTTGCTCCAGCAGTTCCATGTCCTTCTGATATTGGAGCTCGGGGCTGGAGGCAGCTCTGCAGGTGGGGTCTCACCTGAGCACAGGGGCAGAATCCCCCCCTGCCCTGCTGCCCACGCTGGGGGACCAGCCCAGCACACAGTCGGGGGTTCTGGGCTGCCAGAGCACGTGGCTGGGCCACGTTGAGCTTCTCATCCACCAACACCCCCATGTCCTTCCCCAGTCACACACAACATGAAGAGGTTTGGCACTCACATCATCCAGCCTCCGGTCTGTGCCCAAGGCGAGCAGGTTGTTGAACTCCCTCTCCAGCACTTGTCGAGCCTGCAATTAACAAAAAAATTATGATCCCTCATCAATGGGGAATGTGCTTCCAGCCCAAACTTTCATTCTAGGAAAGCCTGAGTGTGACAAAAAGAGCCCCCATGCCATAGGAAAGCTCTGCTTTTAAAGGTAGAGCTGAGTTGGTGACACAAGTGTGGTCACACCACAGCCTTGTCCCACACTGGCCACTCTCCTCCAAAATCCCCCAAGGATGCTGCTCCTACCTGGGTGTTCTGGGTGGGGATCTGCAGCACAAGGGCCAGGCTGTTGTGGTCAAAGTTTTCGTCGAGGGCCAGCAGGGCCCCGTGCACACCACTCTCCACCAGGTTGTTCCCATACTCGCGCAGCCCAATGGACTGGATCCAGTGAATGACCTGGTCATTGGTCCACACCAACACATCTGCACGACAGCAAGGGCATGGCTCAGAGCCACCTCACACCACACTCATGGTTCTGAGGAGGTCTGGGGATGTCCTGAGGTCCTTTCCCTTTGCTCCAGGATGAACCTGGGACTCTCCTTCCCAAGCCAGCAGCAAAACTGGAAGCTCAAGTGCCAAAACTAGCTCAGTTCAATTTACTAAGCTCAAAGCTGAAATAACAGGCGGAAAACAACTGCGAAAATTAATCCTAAGAACCCATGGCTGCTGAGGTAATTAGGAGCATTATCATTAATGAGATGTAATCCAAGCAGCAGCCAGATGCTCAGGGAATCTCATGACAGTGACAAGGAAGGGGAGGCTGAGCAAGCCGGGGATGTCCTGAGTAGTGAAATGGACAGAGAAGATCATGGGATGCTCAGGCTGCAACTTTGCCTTCCCCTCCTCCCTTCTCATGCCTGCCTGGGGTCAGCTGATAAAGACACTTGGAGCAGCAGAAAGGTGCCTCAGAAAAACAGCACTGGGGGCTCAGAAATAATGGGTTAAAAATAGGAGATAGAAGAGACCAGCCCTGGATATCTCCTGGGAGGCTTCTCTCCTGTTCTGGAGCTGGACAGGGGGTGCTGACCTTTGATTTCATGCTGGGTCTCCTCTCGCCTCCTCTCGAGCTCTTTGCGGTCGTAGTTGAGCCTCTTGAGGCACATGATGCCGTACTGGAGGCTGGTGCTGCAACAACACGAAGGGACACGAGGGGACACAAGGAGTCACCCAGCCCTCCAGGACATGTGGCTTGGAGGGACTTGGGTAGGGAACCCCCTCTCTGTGTGCTCCCCACATGCCCAAAGGACGCTTCAGGCCAGGGATAGGTCAGGACACACAGAACCCAAAGCTGGAAAATGGGGAATGTCTCTCCCTTCCATGGCAATTCCCCACACCATCAGTTTGAGCCTGTTCCAGCTGCTTGAGAGCATACAAATCCAAATGATGCTCACACTTGGGGGCTGGAGAGGGAAGAGGGAACCAGCCCATGGGGGCTGCTCCAGGCTGAAAGTCTCACCCCTGGAGGTGACCCTGGCAAGCCCATGGATCAGGGTGGGCAGTGGGAACCTCATGGCAGGGCTGGATCCTGGTGTTGGAACCATGGCTTGGATGGCACACACCTTCTCCCACTGGGCTGCTGGCAGACAGCAGTGGAGCACCAGGTGGCATGAGCCTGAAGTTTTGCCCATGGACTGCTTCACAGCCGGGGGAAGGCCTGGTCCTCTGCAATTCTGCAGCAGGGAGTGAGGTGAAGGAGAACGTCTACCCATAAGAGCTGCTCCAGCTCAGGGTGGCGAGTTCAGCCTGGAAGAGCCATCCAGGGCTGCCCAAGACAGGGAAGAATCCCTCAAATCCCCCCCTCCTCTGCTCCATGTGCATGCTGGGGAACTCTGAAGGCCTGGACTCACCGGTGGAAGCTGTCCACCATCTTCAGGTGCACCCTCAGGTCCTTCTTGGTGAGGTGGTCCAGCATGCGCGCATCCACCAGGCATTCCATGAAGTAGCTGCGGTACTGGGGCAGACCCAGGCTGGGCAGCCACTCATTCCCAATCCACTCATGGTTCATGTCCCCATAGGCCAATGTCTGCAGAGAAGCACATGGAGAAGCTGGGGAGAACCCAGGTCTTGGTGGAGCTGCAGAATCCCAGGAGATCAGTGACAGCCCAGAAGGGTCACTGTCCCAAGGCTAAAGCCAGGACAGAGGAGTCAGCCCTGGGTGATACTGAAGGAGCTGGAGGGAACAGTCCTGTTGGCCATGGTCTGTGTCCTACTCATGTCCCCCCAGGAGATAAAGCATAGCCAAAAGCAATGGCAATAGATAACTGGACTTTATGAGCAGCTGCCTCTGGAAAAAGCACACTCATTGAAAGACAGAACTGAGATACAGGTTCCAGTGCATTCCCAATTCATTTTTAAGAATCTCTGCTTGAATAATCTCTATTTTATGACTTCAAAACAAAAAAAAAAGGTCAGTTTTGGGAAAAAAAAAAACCATTCACTTCCACTGCAGACTGATTTTGGGTCCAAAAATGAATTAAAATCCGCCAGAAGGAAAGTAAAACATATGAGAGGGATAAAACCAGAAGAGATGGATCCAAGCAGGACTCTTTCCTCCCACCTTTTTGGTTCATAAAAATCATGGACTTGGGGCTATAAAATAGGTGAAAAGCAAACAGATGCAGCTCGAATTCTGCCTGCATGCAGGGTGGTCACAAAGGTAGGGGTTAACACAGTCTCTGGATCTCACAGAGGTTCCAGGAAAAGCCACTGCCTGGAGCAGAGAAGGGCCCAGGAGGACATCCAGTACCTGAGGGATGGCCCAGAGGAGCAGCCATGGGTGTAGGTAAAGACTCCAAGGCCTTGGTGAACATCAGTGCCCCAAACATCCCCTGGGATGTCCAGCTCCCCCCCGACCACCCCATGCACCGCCCACGGACAAGAGTGGCCTGGGGACCTCACCTGTGCCCAGCTGCCTTCCTCTGTGTCCTAAGTGTGACACACGCAGCATGTCAACAGAAAGGACAGTGGAGTCAGTACCTGGTGGCCCTGCAGAGGGACAGGGCTTGCCATGCACACTGAGCATGGCAACCCTCAGCACAGAGGGACACGGAGGGGACAGGGCTCACTCCTATGGCTTGGGGACCTCAGCCTGTCCCCAGGGTGCTGGGGACACCCCAATCCTGCTGGGCCTGGTTCCCACCCCATCTCTAACCAAGAATACAGGATTGAGAAGGAGAAGGAGAAGGAGAAAAAGGAGAAGGAGAAGGAGAAGGAGGAGGAGGAGGAGGAGGAGGAGTAGGAGGAGGAGGAGGAGGAGGAGAAGGAGAAGGAGAACATAGGATGAGGCTAAGGCTGGAGATGGCACCGACCCTGGGGCTTTTTCATCTTCCCTGGGAAACATAGGGAGTTCTTAGGTCCCCCCATGTCAGATGGATGAAAGAGAATTAAGCTTCAGTACATCTGTCACGACCCACAGGGGGCTGCCCAAGCCAATTTGCTGATTCTGTGGCTATTTCCTCCTTTGCCAACTTATGCTGGTTTTCCTCAGTCTCACAAAACTTGGTAAGGGACAGTGGCACATCCCTGCTACTCAACAAAAGCTTCAATGAAATGCCTATTTCAGAGACCTCCAAACTTGTTTGGTTTGGAAAGCACCACAGAGCTCATCCTATTCCACCCCTGCTATGGGCAGGGACACCTTCCACTATCCCAGGGTGCGCCAACCTGGCCTTGGAGACACAATTCCCAGACAAATCAGTGATCAGGTTGCAGAGAAGGGAGTGGGGCTCCATCTCTCCAAATGAGCCAGAACTTTTGGGAGCATGGACACATCCCTGCAAGGGACCCAAGCTGTCACTCAGTGGCAAGGACACATGGTGGGGACATTAAACCATGACTTGGGTGCAGAATGACTCAGGGATCTCATGTGTCTTGAAATCACTCCTGGGTTTTGTCTTTAACTCCCAAACAGCCAGGCTACCCTGGAAACCCAGTGATATACACAAGGGAAAAAAATCTGATGGGGTTTTAGAAATTGCTGGCACATTAAACGTTGAAAGAGGGTTTCTAAAGAGCTGCAGGGCGCTGTCCAAGAGCTGACATGTGAGGGATCTCCTTCCCTCTGGGTTAAGACACCTGGAGCTGCTCAGACCCTGACACCCCGGGGGCTTCCCCCAACACCCTGGGGGCTGCCCAGCCTCACCGTCTTAGTGGAAGTTGCCATGTTCTCCATCTCCTCATGGGTGACCCAAACATTTCCAGAGGACTGCAGGGAAAAGAGCAGAGGGCTCAGAGCAAACCACCACAGAAACATGGCCTCAGTTCACAACCACCATGGAGTCATGGAATCACAGAATTACTAAGGCTGAAAAATCATCAAGTCCAACCCCCAAGCCAGCAAAACCACCATGTTCAGCACTTAACCATGTTTACAAGTGCAACATCCACTCATTTTTTGAACACTTCCAAGGATGGTGACCTCACCATTGCCCTGGGCAGTTGTGCCAGGGTCCGACCATCCTTTCACTGAAGAACTTTTCCCCAGTATCCAACCTGAACCTCCCCCGGCACTGTTTGAGGCCATTTCCTCTTGTCCCTTGCTCCCAGGGAGCAGAGCTCAACCCCCTCTCTCAGCTGTCCCCTCCTGTCAGGAGCTGTGCAGAGCCAGAAGGGCCTCCCTGAGCCTCCTTTTCTCCAGGCTGAGCCCCCCATCTCAGCCACTCCTGGTGCTTCAGACACTTCCCCAGCTCTTTTCCTTTCCTTGGACATGTTCCAGCCCCTCCAGGTCTCTGTTGTCATGAATTGCCCAGAACTCCCCTGTAGGTCTCAGATTCAGTCAAAGAGAAAATGGAAAATTTCTAACCAGGCAGAAGCCTGAGAAAGTGCTGAGAAATAATTTAAATAAGTTCTTTATCTCTCTTGTTGTTCACATTGTTTATAGTTCGGTTTTGCTACAGTACGTCATTCACTGCACACCAGTAGTGTCAGATGTTTTCCCTTCAGGACCAATGGAGTTGGTCTGCACAAAGTTCTGTATAAAAGAGTGATGTATTTTGAAATAAATCAGAGCTATACTCTCACATACCCTTCTGAACAAAGTCTATTCATTCCCGTCCTGCCTCAACAGCATCACTCCCCCAGGATTCCAAGTGTGACCCCAGCAGTGCCAGCACAGGGGATGGAGACTGCCCTGAGCCTGCTGCCACCACAGTGCTGGGACAGCCCAGGTGCCCTTGGCCTTTCTGCCCACCTGAACACACCTGAGCTCATGTCCAGCTTCTGTCAGCACCAACTATGCTGGAACCAAGCTTGGCTCAGGCTGGTGGAGGATCAGACCACTGTGTGCTTGGAGCTGCCTGGGGACACCCCACATCCTTGCAGCTCAACTTGGTAACACCCCACTGCCCAAGGGGACCCTGGCCCGTCCATGCAGACACAGAGAGCAGACCAAGGACCTTTATTCATCTCCCTTTCCATTTTAGTGTGATGCTCAAGGAGCTTGCAGGCCTGTCCCCATCAGCTGTGACCCCAGACACAGCCATCTGAGGGGGACATAGCAGCCTTCCTTCTGCCAGCTGCAAGTTTACAGATGTGTCTTGGCATTACTTGGCCACTGTTAACCCCTCAGGGCCTTTGGGGACCAGCTAAAGACACAATCCCTCCATCCTACCAAGGGCAGGGATCTGCAGTTGCTCTGAGTTGCCCCAGGAATTTCAGATGGAAAAGATTTGTGTTGAAATGATTGGGAAAGAGTCTGTGCAACCAAGCTGGCCCTGTACATCAGGAATGTTTGAATTTCTGATCTTTGGATGGAGTTTTATCCTCTCCAGGGCAGCCAGGCCCTGAATTCTACTCTTTGCAGGACTGGCCTCCTGCTGACAACCCCATGTGAGTGGCAGGAGTATTAAAACTGGAAAGAGCTTCATGCTTCCAGCTGGGAATCCCTCGTTTGTGCTGGAAGATGAGCATCCAGTGGTTTGACCAGTCCATGAGGGGACATCACCCCCTCCATGGTCACATTTGCCACCGTGGTCCCAAGGGCAAGGAGGGCAAGGAGCACGCTGTCTGGCCCATGGAAGGTTTCAGGGGGCGTGCAGGGAGACTCACCGTGCGGGATGTGGGCGGTGCTGAGGGGCTGGTGAGGGACACCATCTCCTGGATGGCCAGGCGCAGCTTGAGGCGGTGCAGGGCGTTGCTGATGCCGATCTCCCGCTGGATCTCGGTGTCCGACAGGGCCGACATGATGGCCCCACTCTTGACGTTGGCTCGGCACGCAGCCACGTACCAGGCTGGCATCCCCACCCAGAGCTGGGGACAGGGACAGCAGTGACTGCCTGGCACTGCCACCTTGGCTCCAAAGCCAGGAGCAAGGCCTCCCTCTCTAGAGCCCAGTATCGAAGCTGAATGTCCATGTGGGATTCTTGGTTTGGTTGTACCTCGCAGAGGTGGTCTGTGGGCGGCCCAGCATCCCCGTGCCTGATGGGCACAATGCAGGGAGGGAGAACCCACAGAGCTTTTCACAGAATCATTAAGGTTAGAAAAGCCCTTTAAGGTAAGTTCCAACCATTCCCCCAGCACTGCTACATTCACCACTTACCCATGGTCCCAGGTGCCACATCCACACATCTTTCAAACACTTCCAGGGATGGTAACCCCACCATTGCCCTGGGCAGTTGTACCAGGGCCTGACCATCCTTTCCCTGAACAACTTTTTCCCAATATCCAATCTGAACCTCCTCTGGCACAGTTTGAGGCCATTTCCTCTCCTCCTGTCCTTGTTCTCTGGCAGCAGAGCCTGACACCCCCAGCTGGCCCCTCCTGTCAGGGAGTTGTGCAGAGCCAGAAGGGCCCCCCTGAGCCTCCTTTTCTCCAGGCTGAGCCCCCCAGCTCCCTCAGCCACTCCTCATCAGATTTATGCTCAAACCCAAAGCTCTACTCAAACCACAATTCCACAGGCCCTGTGAAGGATGCAGGGATCTCCTCTGCTCTCCCAGGATTTGCAGGCCCCAGCCATGTGCATGGGCCAAGCATGGTGGGACATGTTGGCACACACAGATCTGTGGGGACAGCACAGGGACAATCCATGGGCACGCACCTCCAGCCAGGACACAACAGTGGGGCCATCCCAGTGGGCAAAGGGCAATCCTTTCCTCCGAGCCTCTTCCAGGAGTTCATGCCTGGCAGGAACAGAAGCAGAAGAGTGATTTACGGGGGACTTGTGTGGAAGGGAGAGTTCTTTGAAGGGAACACACCCCGAGCAGCAGGAAGCAGTTGCATACAAAGCTGTGAAGGAAGTAACAAAGCCCAAGGGAGGGTGAAGATGAGATGATTTCCCAGCAATTCCTAGTCCTGTGCCATGGCTTCCCAGCAAATCAGTTTCTTGCTGCGCTAGGGAAGAAAGTTCACTCACTTCTTCCGTAGGCGCCGATCCTTCTCGGCCTGAGCCCCCAGCTTGCCCAGTCCTAGGGGGTCCTGGATGCCCCCCTCCACATCAGTCAGTAGCACTGTTGGGCAAGCAAGACACCCTCTGGTCAGTGTGATGTCCCCAGGTCAGTGTGACCTCCCACAGGGCCAGTGTGGGTATTGTCACCATCTCCATGCCAGGGGAACACACTGACAGCACAGGAGGTGACAGTGTCCCTCTGCAACCCACCCCCATGGCCCCCCCTGCATCCCTGGGAACTCCAAGCAGACCCCCCTCCTGCCAAGCCTCCTATTTCCAAATCCCAAAATCCCAAAATCACAGAATAGTCCCTTCTGGAAGATACCCAGAAAGATCATTGAGTCCACATGACTCAACATGGATTTAGGAGTGGAAAAGCAGCTCCTACCAAAGGGCTCTGCAAAATCCATGGGGAGGGAAGTAGATTTGGGGACATTAAAGATGAGACAGAGTGACAGTAGGTCACTGTCCACACCCCAGCTCTCACAGAGCATTAATGTGACACCATGCTTAGGCCAGAAAGGCCAAGGGGAGAAAACACCAAGCTCCAACTTCCCTGAAGCTGCCATGGCCCCAGCACCCCCAAACCACCAGGTGTGTCCCTGCCCCTCCCTGTCACCCCAACAGCACCCCAATGGCAGGCTCAGCCAGAGGGCATGGAGGGCCTGGCACAGATAAGGACAGGGCTGCTCACGGACCCTGCCCCGTGGCCCCCTCTCTGCTCAGCTGGTTAAAACGACCCTTCTCTTTCTTCCCAAACAGGCGCCCAATGGAGGATTTGATCCCCTTCCTCTTGGAGCCCTTGTGCAAGGAGTCCTGGCTGCTGCTGGGATTGCTAGCCTGGTCCTCCAGTGAGCTGGGGATGAAAGAGGGAGAGGAAGAGCATAGCCTTTAGGTTATTCTTGAGCAGGGGACATGGCCAGCCCCAGGCCACCCATCCCACGTGAGCCCCAGGTATATCCTCAAACCAACAGAGATGCCAAAGGTCTCCACATACCTCTTGCCATCCTCCTGGCTCAGAGCAGGGTGGCCCAGCTTCTCCAGCCGCAGTGTCCTGGGTGAAGATGGTGGGGACGTCTCACACTTGATGGTGGTTTTGTCCTCACGGCTCTCGTCCCGAGCTGCGGGCGACTGAACAAACAGAGAGGCCGTGAGGGTGGGAGGCCAGACCCCAGCTCCATCCTTGCCCTGCTGCCTGCCTCTCTCTTGCTCCATGGAGGCATGGCCAAAAGAGCCACCAGAGCCCTGGGGCTTTGCCACGCTCCAGGAATGGCCTGAATGAGAGCTCTGGCAATGGTTCCAGATGCCCAAGTGGATGGGGAGGATGTGGCAGTATGGCTGAGATCCTGGGAATGGGGGGTGAGAGGATGCAGCCCCATGTTCCAAGTCAGGGTGTGAGGACAGAAGCTGCTGGCCCTCATCAGAGGGCTCTGAGGAGCACAGATGAGAATGTCCCAAGGACACCCTGTTGCCAGAGGGGACACAATGTTTGAGGACCCAGTGGTTTTCTGAACCTTCCCATGTCCTGCCAGACCCCCCAGGCTGCCAGCGGGAACATGTCCAAGCACCTTTCAGGATCCCCATGATCCTCCTGCTGAATCCCTGGGATCCCCAGCTCCATCCCGCGCCTGCTGCACCCTGACCTGGTGTGGACAAAGCCAGGAGCAGGCTGGAAAAAGAGCTTGGACAAAAACCAACGGGATGGGAGCCACTCACTAGCAGTTTCCTCCGGTGCTTCCTCAAGTCGCTGGGCTGATTGCAAGGGGGAAAGCGAGAGAGACACAGAAAGGGGGGCAGTTAATGGAGCACCCCCCCAGAGCAGTCCCGGGGCCAGGCTGCCAGCCTGGAGACAGCAAACACAGGCACCCCATTGTCCCACACCCCCCACAGGCCCGTGTGGACACTGGGCATCGCTCCCACCTCACAGCCGGACCCCCGGCAGCCCCGGCTCCCCCCAGCTCCTCACCAACGTCATGATCCCCATGCGGTCCAGGTCCTGCGCGGCGCTGCGGGAGCTGAGCTTGGGCGTGGAGCGGCCGCTGAGCGGCGGGGACGAGCTGGCCAGGGACAGGGCTGTCAGCGAGGTGGGGATGGAGGCCCTCTTGCACAGCTGGGTGAGGTTCAGGCCCTCCATGCTGCCGCTCGTGACCCGTGTCTCCAGCTCCTCTGCACGGAGCTCCGTGGACTCCTTCTCCTCCTGGATCATCCTGCGGGAGCAGGAGGGTTCAGGGCTTGAGGCTCCCCACCTTCCCAGGGACACAGGACCTCTATCCTGGGGAAATGCACCTTGGTCCTGCGCCTCAACCCCCAGTCTCCAGGAATGACAGCAAGATCCATCAGGATCCATGAAAACCAGAGCTGAGACGTACCCCGATTCCTTTTAATGTCCACGGAGGACTTTTTATGAAATAATGATTGTTTGAAATAATGACCCTCTGAGCCGGCACTGGTGCAGCTGGGGGTCAGGGACACATGGCAGGAAAGACCAAGTCCTATGGCTGGATGTCCTAGAGCCACTTCCCTGGCTGAAGACACACCAAGGCCCCAATTTTAGGCCAGCAGAGCCTCCTGGCTATTTGTTGTACTCCTGGAGACATTTCTGCACAAGGCAGTGGTGGGTTTTGACCATGGTCATACCTGATCTCTTCGTTGATAGCATCCAGCTGCTCCTGAAGCATCATAGCCAATGTCTGGGCATCTGAGTGCCCACCAGGAGAGAGCACATCCATGGAGCTGAACAGCGTCTCATGGTCATCCTCGTCCACATCGGAGATGTCGGGGTCACTGTCGAAGGCATGAGGCCCCGTGGCCAGGACCCCACCTGCCTGGGCCTGCTCCCAGTCCTAGGGGAACAAGGGCCACAGTCCTACATAGCATCATCACGTCTCCAAAAGTCAGACTGGTGATCTCCATGCAGGAATTCTATCTCAATGTGATCCCAACGAGAAACCCTTCTGATGTTCCCCCATCAATGTACCAGGGGAAGGAAACTGCCCCATGTCTCCAGATCTGACCCTAATCCCAGGATGCAGGGCAGGAGCAGAGTCTAACACTGGGGTGCACAGGATTTACCTTGGCTGGCTCCTCTCTCCGGGCACTGAATCGTCCCTTCTGTGCCCGGGGCAGCCCCGGAGCTGCTCCAAAGGGCTCGGCTGGGGCGTGGACCACAGCTCCTAGCGGGAAGCGCAGGTCAGTGGCACTGCCCATGTGGGACCTGGGAAGAAAGAGCCCTGTGGGGGACATTGCTCTGTGCAGGACACCCTTACCCTCAGGATGCTCCCCTTGCAGCTCAGGCTTCTTAGGACAGAGAAGGAAGAGGAGCAGGAGAAGGAGGAGGAGACCACTGCAGGATGACCATCCCAGCAACATTTGCCTGCTTGGTATGAAAGGATGCAAAACCAGGCTCTGGAAAAAGGTGCCCCATTCCCCCACAGGGGAACTGGAAATGCACTCACAGAATCACTCACAGAATCACTGAATCACAGAATATCCTGAGCTGGAAAGGACCCACAACCATCAAGTCCAGCTCCTGGCCTTGCACAGACACCCCAAAAATCCTACCTTGGGCACCCCTGAGAGCACTGTCCAAACACTCCTGGAGCTCTGGCAGCCTTGGGACCATGCCCATTCCCTGGGGAGCCTGGGCAGTGCCAGCACCCTCTGGGGGAAGAACCTTTGCCTGGTATCCAGCCTAATTTCCCCTGACACAGCTCCAGCTGCTCCCTGGGTCCTGTCCCCCTGCTCACAGAGAGCAGAGATTAGAGTTGCCCCTTCTGCGGAATCTGCAGCCTCTGATGACCTCTGACCTCAGGAGACTCCCAATTTTCCCAGACTATCAGAAGTTCAGCCCTGGGCCATCCCCTGCTGCTCCCTCCCCCTTCTCTGTGCACTCATCGGGACATCCAGCCAGTTCTGCCCAAAATCACCTGCACTGGGGGGCTGCTGTGGAGCCAGGGCTGAACAGGCCCCTCCTGCTCCTCCCTCCCCAGAGCAGCTGGAAGGACCCAACACAGCTTGTGTCTTCTCCATCCCCATGTACCCAGCAGGAGCCAGCCAGCGAGCTCTTGTCCTTTTTATGTTTATTCCAACATTTTCATGAGAAAATACCCAGATGAGGGTCGGCCTCTTTTCCCAGGCAGTGAGTGACAGGATGAGGGGAAATTGCCTCAAGAGAAGGTTCAGGTTGGATATTGGGAAAAATTTTAGTGGAAAGGGTGGTCAGGCCCCGGCACAGGCTGCCCAGGGCAGTGGTGGAGCACCCACTTTTGGAAGTGTTCAAAAATGGTAGATGAGGCACTTTGTGATGTGATTTAGTGGAAATGCAGGTATTTGGGTGAAGGTTAGACTTGATAACCTTGGAGGACTTTTCCAACCTTAATGATTCTGTGATTTCAATTAATAAAATTACACCTGAAACATCTTCCAGGTGTGAGGACATGAGCATTGTCGGGACCTCCCAGCAGGAACCAGCTGGGACTTCTTCACCCTCCTCCTCCTTGCCAAGGCTGGTGCTTGGGACCAGGCTCTGTTGAGTCCCATTCCTGGCAGAGCAAGGCAGCAGCTTTACAGGAGGACACTTTGAGCCACCTGTGCTGCTCATTCCATGTCTCCAATTTGCCTGGTTGTTCCTCTTGGCCCTGAAGACACAACCATGCAGCTGAGCAAGGCACAGTCCTGGGCACAGTGTGATTACTCCCCACATACAGTACCACTGGAGACTTGAGGTTTATTTAGTTTAAAGTGAATTTAAGATGACAAAAGCAGCAGCCCCAGGCAGATGGTGGTTTTCCACCATGGTGGGCCTGGTTTGAAGGCCTGGATACAGAATCAGGTCAGGCCTGGAGACAAAATCAGCACCATGAGCAGCACGGCTGGGCCAGCCTGGTGTATCAGACAAAGACACAACCCAAGTTCCAGGGATTTCAGAGCTGCTAAAACCAGATAAAAACACCTTAGACAAAAACTGACATTTCAGCTGGGGGATGATTCTGCAACTCAAGATTTCTACTGATTTTTCACCTGAGAAATATAGAAAATCACCAAATTGACCATCCTGCTCATACAGGCCCATGCAAAGAGGTGCCACATATGCTCCAGACTCTGTTCCAGCACTCAGCTCTCCTTCCTCCTCACAGTCTCTTCCTCACCCTCCCCATTTTTTCTATCCATGACAGACAAAGGGTCTCCAGGCCTTCTCCTTTCTGCTGACAGGTCCAAGGCTGGTTATACCAGCTCCTCCCCATCTCTTCCCACCTTGCTAAGAGAGGAATTTTCTTCACTGGTTGCTCCCACTGACCCCTTGCTGCCTTGAACCCACACTGGAAGTGCTCAGGGCAGGGTGTGGTGTCTCAGGTGGGGTTGTTGTGTTGTCACCTTCCTTTTCCACCTCGGTTTTCCTGAAGCAGCTCTGAGTATCCTGGTCAGTGCTGGAGGCTGAGACTCGATGGACTCACCTCGGCTCCTGGTGCCCTGGGCTGGGACATTCCCATGTCCCAGCTGACTTTAAATGAAAGGGTGTGAGAGGACCATTGCACTGAAGAAAGAGGGGCTTCATTCTCCTTTGTCTGCAACAGCTCCAAAGCCATTCCTCTTTCTGGCCCAGCCCATCCCCTGTACTCCACAGGGGAAAAGTCCTTTGGTGAATATCCAGCTTTCAGAGCAAAATAAGTCCTAAGCCACTTGTGCAGAAAAACAAGAGCAAATTTGGGGCCATTTTCAGTTGGGCTGGGCTATTCCCAAGAGTCCATGTCCCACCCCAGGTCAGATCCATGGTGGGACAGCACAGCATAGCACAGCTGGAGCTGACCCTGCTGTGAGGACCCTGCAGCCCAGCACTGAAGCTGGGGGGCACCAGAAACACCCAGTGCCAGAACCACTTTGAGGCCCCCAAAGCAAACTGCCCCAAAGCTGGAGTGCAGGGGTTTGCCCTGGCACTTACCTGGTGTGCACACTCTCCACAAACGTTCCACTCCTGGTCTTGAGCTGATCCACCTCCAGCCTCAGCTTGTCGATCTCGTCGGACAAACGCCGCTGTTTGGGAGGATGAGACAGGCAGGGGTTGGGTTTGCTCTGGAGAGCTGTCAGGTATGGGGCAATCCACATCCTTGGCTACTATCAGGTTTACATCCCTTTTACAGATCCTTACCCCAGGTTTAAAGCATCTTGGACACATCAGTAAAGCTCATGCAGGCACAGGGAATGAGGGTGCTGGGGAGGAAGGATCAGGACAGACAGACACTGGACAGACAGCTGTGCTGCTGTGGAAGATGAAGGAAAACAGGTCCCCCTTGGATGCTCTGGTTCTTCTCCAGACTGCACGTGTGTGTTCCCCTGGCAAGGGACTTGCATTGAGGGATCCCCCAGCCAAACCTGCTGCTGGCCCTGTCCCTCCTGCTCCCAGCCCCATCCCCATGGGGAAGCTGGGCCTGCACCCAGTGCTGGGAGATGCCAGGGAGAGGATGCAGATGGACAGGGAGGGAGGAGAGAAGGAATCTCCCAGGCACAGCAGGATTCAGTCTGGGGGACAAACAGGCTGAGCCAGGGTGGGCAAAGTGCCAACCGTGTCATGCGAGTCCCTGAGATCTGCCCTGCCCAGACCTGAGCAGCCATGACAGGGAAGCAGAAGGAATAAGCACACGTCCTCCCAGCAGGCAAGGGGAAAAGTAGCCCCCCTGATCCCCCAAATCATGCATGAGACATGCAGCACATCCCACAGCTCCCATTGCTCCAAAAAGCCACGTCCCTGCAGCTTTCTAGCAAGGCCACTAGGGGTTCATGCAGATGCTACTGAGATGCTTTATCTGAGAGCAGGGTGTGAAGACCTACGGGGCCTCTGCAAGCTAGGCACAGGGCACATCTCCCCCCAGTCTGAGAAAGCCTCAGGGCCAAGGGGATGTGGCTGCCTGAGCCCTCCCCTACGCATGGGTGAAGCCAGCTTGGTCTCATCAGTGCACCCAGTGGGCTCAGGGATGGATGAGTGTGACAGGAACGTGGATGGTAGGGAACTGACCCGGGGCTCTCCGGGGAGGGGATGGCAGCTTCCATCCAGCTACTGCGTGGGTGAGTGTGTGGCCTTCTGCTGCTGCGTGCTCTGGAATCCCAGCTCCCCCCAAACTGGGGCATTTTTGGAGAAGCAAGTGCCCCTAGCTGGGGGTTGGGAGTGAGGCAATGCCATCACTGGGTCAGGTCCCTGTAGCCGCATTTACCTTGTCATGCTGGTGTTCCTCTATCTGCTTTTGGGTATTTTCCAGCTCTTGTAACAATGTATTCTTTAAGAAAAAAAACCAAAAATAAAATAAAAGGGAACAAAAACAGGAAAGAAAAAGAGAGACCATTTAGGAAATGGCCGTGCGGCCTCCCAGGAATGGCCAGTGTGGAATCCCTGTGTAATGAACACCTGGAAAAGGCTCCCTGGGCTATTCCTCACCTCCCTGTGCACAGGTCTCCTCTGCAAAGCTTCTGCCTCTCAAGCAGCACGGCCACAGCTCAGTTTCTGCCCCGCTTTGGGGCTGAGCATGGCCATGGAGGGCGATGAGGGATTTGGTGGACAGGGCTTAAAGACTAGGAAATACATCTGAGAGAAGAACAACTCCTTGAGCAGTTAGATCAAAGGGAAAAATGTCCCTTACATCTAAGCTACGGTGTAGGCAGGGGGGGAAAGGAGATGTGCTTATAGAATCACAGAATCGTGGGATTGTTGAAATTGGAAAAGCCCTCTGAGATTGAGCCCAACCATTCCCCCCAGCACTGCTGTGTTCATAGCTAAATCATGACCCCAAGTGTCACATCCATGTTTTTGGAACACTTCCATGGATGGTGACTCCATCACTGTCCTGGGCAGTCTATTCTAATGCTTTAATTATTTCCTTAAAATTTTTTTCCTAATATCTGTCTAAACCTCCCCTGCTGAGTTTGTAACTGCCTGAACCAGTGCTGATTTTTGTAAGTGCTGGCAGCCAAACAGCACGAAAGACCTGGATAAACTCTCAGGGTGGGCAAGTGCTGGCACCAGACTGGGGAGCAGGCAATGCTCTTCAAAACATGTCACCACTCTGGTCCCTGTTGCTGGGTGGGATTTGGACTCATCCCTGCAGATTGGGTCCTGCTCTTTATCCAGACAAATCTGCTGAACAACTGGACATGCTGGCATAGCCACATTTGGTTGAGGACAGGAGGAGCAGAGCAATGGGGGTGGGGGCAGAGCCAGCCCTGGAGGCATCAGGTGGGTGATGCACCTGTGTGCTCTGACATGCTTAGGGAAGGAACCCTGAGAGAGCTGAATCACCAAGGCCTGACCTCCCACTGGCACTCTGGGTGGATCCATGCTTGGAGCCAGCTGCTCCCAATTAATTCCATTCACACTGAGGCAGCCACAGCTCCAGCCAGCTCCTCCAAGGAAACCCAGTTCCCCTGGAGTCAGGTGAGAGATGTTCATGGACACTGCCCTAGCTTGGAGAAGGGAAATCTGTCTGCTCCTGGGGGCAGGAAAGTTCTATGGCAGCACATGGAGGGATGGGCACTGGGACAGGATGAACACTGCAAAATGAGAGAGTTTTTCCTGCAAAATGCAGTTGGGATTTGCTCTGACAGCTGGGCAGAGGTGGCATCATGGGCAGAGACACAGGGAAGTGAGGGAATGGAGCGGGACAAATCCTGCTGCTGTGGGAGGGGGGAGGTGGTGGCGAGGGAGGTCTCCCTGGGTGAGGTGACCAGAGCAGTTCCCTGTGCTCCACCAGCCCCAGCACAGCCATGTCTTGCATGTTACCATTTCTCCAGCCCTGCACAGGCACTTCCAGCCCTAGGCCATGGCTGGATGAGGCACACAGGGGCTGCAGACCCCTCCACCCAGAGGACCCCAGGCAGTACCTTCTCCTCCAAGGCTGCCATCCTCTCCTTGAGGTGCAGCTGCAGCCGCTCGTTGGACTCGCTCAGCAGCCGATCCACGGTGTCTGAGAGCCGCTTGTTGTGCTCCTCGTTCATCTTCTCCCGCTGGCGGGCCTGGGACAGACACAGTGACATCCATGTCACATCCAGAGGGGCGTAGTGCCTTCCTGCCATCCTGTGCTGCAGTGTCAGAGCTGGCCCACCAGGCCCAGCATTTGGAGTCAAATTCACCTCTTACATCACTGGTTGGACCCTCTGTGGTGGCTCGGCTGCTCTCTGCCACCTCACAGCCAGGGATGAACAGAAGAGAAAAGGATTTAAGGAGACCATGCCTGCTTGCCCCTCAAGAAAGCTTCTCTTGTGTATCTGCCAGGAATATCCACACTGGGTGCACCTTCCAGACCCTAATGGATACTGAACCTCTGGATTTTCAAATATCTGTCTTAAGGCAAAATCTGGGTGCTTCCCCAGAACCACATCTGTAATGTGACCTGGGTGACCCAAGAAATGGGCATCACAGCCTCCTGCATGGACAGCCCAGCCCTGGCTGAGAAGAACAGAAGCTGAAGAACAGACTGTGCAGTCCAGGGTACAGCAGCTCAGCTTCCCTGCCCTTTTCATTCTGGGGGAGAGCTGCTGAAGTCTCCTCCCCTTCCACCCTTTCAGGTCCCAGCTTGCCCCAGGGGTTGATGCTGAGAGGAGTGGGTGTGGAATATTAACAGCAAGCCTTGGATACCTGGGACAGGGGAAATCACAGCAGAGAGTGCCATGAGCTCCTCTGTGGCTCAAGTTTAAGTGATCCTGGATGAGAAAGGATTAACCAGGCTGTTCTCCCAACCTGCTCCTGAACTGCAATCCAGGTGTGCCTAGGTACCCAGACACGAAGGCAAGGATCAGGACTAACCCTGGCCAGCTCCTGGTTCTTCTCCTCCAGCTGAGTCTCCAGCTGCCGGAGGTGCTCCTCGATACTCCCGTGCCTTTCTTCTGCCTGGGAAAAAAAGAGCAGCCTTCTCAGATGATGCTCCCCAAAGCCATGAGGGCCCTGCTGCATCCTGGTGTCCATCTCTGCATCTGAGTCCTTCTTGGGATGCAGGGCTCTCTCCCATTGCCTGCAGCCCTGCCAGGGCTCCCTGTGAGCCCAAACCAGCCCTGCTGGCATGGTGACAGGAGCTGGAGGTGCTCTGTGAGGGACTAAACACCATTCCAGAACCCAGGAAGGACAGGGATGGCCGCATCCATTCCTCCCTGCACCCTCCGAAATCCAGCCTGGTGCTTCTTCTTTCTCCTCATCTTAGAGTGGTCTCACCCAAGCCAAAGGGCATCCACACCAACAGGGCCGTCCCCTCCTTGGAGAAGGGGGCTGAGAGAAGGGAGAAAACCCCTCATGTGCAGGACACACTGAGGTGTCCTTTAAGGGCAGTGCCTTGTCCCTGCAGCAGTGGGGACGGCAGGGGATAGAGAGGCCACACCTGGGAAGGAGAATGGGATGCCCTGCGCTGTCAGGGGCTCCATTGCTGCAGGGGACGGCCAGACCCAGCTTTTCCCCTGATACCAGCACTGCCCTCTGTCCCCAATCCCTGCCCTGTTTCTCTAATCTCTTCTCTCCCGTTCCCTCAGGTCTCTGACGTCCCCTTCAGCTCCAGTCCAGCCCCACACCTGCCACTTGCCTTGGTGAGCGCTGCAATGCGCTGGGCCAGCTCCGCTTCCACCTCGGGCAGTGTCTCTGCCTTTCTCATTGTCTGCTGCAGCTTCTGTTCTGCCAGCTCCAGCAGCTCCTGCAGGTGCCGCGCCTTCTCCTCGCACTGTGGGACAGCAGGATGACTGCCTGGCATGTCCCCCCCAGCAGCCCCTTCTGCCCCCCAGGTCCCCGGGGCAAGGGGACACTCAGGGCCGTTTCAGTACCTGGCGGTGCAGGGACTCCTTGTTGGCCAGCTCATTCTCCAGTTTGTCATTGAGGTCATGGATGGAGGTGGCCTCTCGTTGGGCTGCCAGGTACCGTTTCTCCAGCGTGGTGATCCTCTCCTCCATGTCCTCCTTCTGTGCCAGGGCCTGGGGAAGCAATGGGGCTGTCACATCCTGCTCTGTGACAGCATTTTGGGAATAGCAGGGCCATCCAGCTCCTTCAAGTCTGGGACACCCCGAGTCTAAGGGGTGTGAAAACCCCCCTTGACACAGGGATGAGGGACAGCAGAATGAAACAGTAATCAAGGGAGAGTCAAACAATCACAGGAAAACCTTCTAGAGAAGGACACAGGTCACTGCCCCAGGTGTGCAGCACACCTGAGAGCCTGTCTGTAACCTCAGGGAAGTCCTGCTGATGGACCTGGGGACAATTTCCCAAAGGCAGTGGCCTCTTTTGGAGAACATCCTGCACACAATGGAAACAGCTGTGAGGTCTCTGCCCCAGGCTGGGCAGTGCAGGGGGACAGGGACTCACCTCTCGAAGGTCTCTCTGGTACTTGCTGCTCATCTCCTCAGATTTTATCAGATCCTTCCTGGCAGTGCCCAGATCCTCCTCCAGCTCGGCCACGCTGGCAGCCAAGGCAGAGATTCGCTCCTTGGCCTGGACCACTTCAAAATTCTGCTTCTCCAGGAGCTCCTGCAGCTCCACCACCTGCCCAGCCTCATCGTCTGGGTGCACAGAGCCATTGGAGAGACGCTGCAAGGCACCAGAGAGGGAGGTGGATATCAGGATGCTCCAAAGCTCCCAGGCTGTGGCATTGCCTGCAGCTACTCTAAGTGGGAATGTGGCCCTGCAGGGACTTGGTGAAGGGGTGGAAGTGGAGACAGGAGGCTCTGGGACTGCCATCAACAGCCTCCACAGAAGCCAGGGATGGGGCTTCTTACAGGAATGATGGAATATGGATGGCTGAGGGCTTCCCAGAGCATCTGGTGGATGATGTCTTTGCCCATGGTGGGGGTTGGAACAAAATGGCCTTTAAGGTCTCGTCCCATACAAATCATTCTGTGATCTCTGGGAAGTAGAACCCCTTGGAGCACTCAAGAACAAATTCAGTGCTCAGAAATGGCCTGTATCCACCAGGAAGGGCATTTCCCATGGGGCTGGACCCAGAGGAGAGGGAAAACTATTTTCAGCACCATGGAACTAGCACCAGGGAGGTGGGAGAAATGACAGCCTCACTGAGCATGGTCAGAGCAGGGGTTTCCTGGGCTCTCACCTTCCATGGAAGCTTCAGTGCTGCTTCCTTGGGCTCCCTCTCATCGCGCTCACCCGCCGCAGGCTCCCGGCTGGAGCCTTGCTGCAGAGCTGCCACCTGCATGGGAACAGGGACTCAGCACTGGGGGACAGCAGGAGGTGAGGCCAGTCCTGCTGCACCCAGGGCTGCACCAGCTTCCTGCCAGAGTCCTGCTTGTGGCTGGGCGGGACTGGAAGGAGCGGGTGAGGAACAGCCCTGAGCCCTGAGCCCTGACTGCTGGGGTCACACCTGGAATCCTGGGGCAGCTCTGGGCCTCTCAGTTCAGGAAGGACACTGAAGGGCTGGAGCAGGCTTAGGGAAGGGAACAGAGCTGAGTAAAGGTCTGGAGCACCAGGAGTGGCTGAGGGAGCTGGGGGGCTCAGCCTGGATAAAAGGAGGCTCAGGGGGAGCCCTTCTGGCTCCGCACAGCTCCTGCCAGGAGGGGACAGCTGGGGTGGGGGGTGGTCAGGCTCTGCTCCCAGGGAACAAAGGGACAGGACAAGGAGAAATGGCCTCAGGCTGTGCCAGGGGAGGGTCAGGTTGGACATCAGGAAAAAAAAATTCCCTGAAAGGGTGGTCAGGCCCTGGCACAACTACCCAGGGCAGTGATGGAGTCACCATCATTGGAAGTGTTCAAAAAACAAGTGGACATGGAACTTCACAATATTGTTCAGTGGGCATGGGGGTGTTGGTCAAATATTGGAGGCTTTTCCAGCTTTAATGATTCCATGATTCTAAGAGAGAGGAAGTCAGAGGTGCTGGGAAGGCTCAGCACTGAGGGAGGTTCCCAGGGCTCCTTCCCTGCTCTGGTTTACAGCCAGACAGATTCTGAACCCAGTGCAGCAGGAGTAGGGGATAAACACTGGCACTGTGATAGGGGAGGATGGGGAATGCTCCCTAAAAGGAGAGGGGCCTGGGAGCCTGGGAAATATCATGAGACTTATCCTGGGAACTGGAAAGAGAAGCAAAATTCGTCTGGCAGAGGCTGTAGGAATAGCACTTTCCTTTTGGGAGTAGTGGCTGGGCACAAAATCCAGGAAGGAAAACAGAGTTCATGTCTCTTCAAGAACATTTTATCCCTGGAAGTGTTCAAGGCCAGGTTGGACAGAGTTTTAGGTACCCTGGGATAGTGGAAGGTGTACCTGCCCGTGGCAGGGGGTGGAATGGGATGAGCTTTAAGGTTCCTTCCCACTCAAATGAGTCTGGGATCCTGAGATGACAATGGCTGGAGGTTGGGGACAGTGAAGTCCCAACCTCAGGACTCCAGCAGGGAAGAAGAAGGGGGATGCAAGATGAGGTGCTTGAAGCAGTGTGGTTTGAGTCTCTGCCAAATCAGGGCAAAACCCACGTCCCCCTCAGCCCCCTGGAATGATTCAGATTCAGACTGTTTTTGTCAGTGGCATGAATTCCAAACAGCAAACAACACGGAAATATCACCTGCGAGACAAACGGTTTTCAGAATCTTTACAAGGTTCCTTAGGTACAAACCTTCAAATAAACAGCAATTTTAGAACAAAAGCCTTACATCAAACTTGACCAAATGCAAATACCACATGAACTCCCAAAGGTAATTGGGAGCATTCCCAGCCCAGCAGGTGCCCGGGTACCTCTTACCTGCCGATGGGCATCCACAAGCTGCTCCTCCAAGGTGGCCACTCGCTCCAAGGCTGCTCGCAGGCGCTCCCTCACCTGCAGGTGAGTGAAACAATGGGAAAGGCTGCTATTTATCCAGGATTAGGGTGTGCAGGATTTAGGCATGCTCCCAGGCCTGTTTGTTGGGCTGACAGCCAGGCTCAGGTGGATTCACAGGCTCAGGTTCATCCAGCCTATCACGGGAGTGTGGGAGTGAAGTTGTATTGGAGACAACAAGCTGGGCCAATTCTTTGAGATCTAGGGCAAAAATAGCTTGGAGAGGTCTCCTAGCAGAGGAAGGAGATGCTTGAGGTGAATGAATGAGGAGGAACAGCGAAGACTGACCCAGGGTATCAAATGCCACCACCCCAAGGGTGACCTAGGAGAGTTCCCTGTCCCCAACAGCCTCAAACCCAGAGGATACACTGGGCAGCCCTAGAAGCTCATCAATACAGGTTTGGGCTATGCAAGAATTTCCTGCTGAGGGCTCCCATGTCACCTTAACAACACAAAGTAGCAGGGAGGGAGTGGAGGGTTGGGAGAAGGTGCTCTGAAAAGGAGAGGTGCCAGCAGCTTTCCCACCTTTTCATCCAGTGCCTTGTGATGCTCAAAGAGTGACTTGAGTGCCTTGAGCACCTCGACCTCACTGGACACCCCAGATGGCGACTGGGCCTGCCGCTTGACCACGGTCATCCTGAGGGAGCGCTCATGCCGTGACACCAGGCACTCCAGGTGCTCCAGCAGGAGCTGCAGGGGGACGAGAGAGGGGCTGTCGCTGCCAGGATGGGCCCAGCAGCCCCTGGGCTCCCACAGTCCCAGGACTGAGGGCCTGCCAGCAGGGTCTCCAGGCTTACCCGGGTGTTGTTGCGCTCAGCTTTCAACTCTGAGATCTCCTCCTCCCTCTCCAGGAGCTGCTCCCGGCAGGTGCTGAGCTCCCGCGTCAGCGTCGCAAACTCCTGCAAAGAGCAGGGACAGAGGATGGGATGGGGTCAGCATTCCAGTCCCACTGCTGGACCTCCAGCAGAGCATTTCCCATCCAAACCCAACCACGGTAGCACTGTGGGGTATGTGGAGAAACCAGTGGAGAGGCACAGCCAGGCCAGGAGGGGATTTATTCCTGGCTTCCCTCATGCTCTGGACAAGGAGTACACAGAAGCTCAAGATTTATCCCACTTGGTTTGATGTCCAGTGGCACAAGAAACTGCTCTACAGCTGCAGAAGTGGTCGATGGCATTTAAAGCATCTCAGTCAAGACCACCAGCAGGTTCCCATTCCCACTGTCCCCTGGATGCAGCTCCCACCTTGGAGCATCCCATCAGGCTAAAACTCACCACAAAGCCACAGCCGGTCAGGATGAGTCCCCTGGCCCTCAGCCAGCCTCTGCCATGGCCTCAGGGCCTGGAATCATCCAAAACTTCCTTCCAAAAGAAAGCAGTTGCTGCCTCAGTCTAGCATGTGGAGCCCCAGTGAGCTGCATATGGGGCACCCCCAGGTCCCAAGTCCCAGCTGAGAGGGATGGGGCACAGCAGGAGAGACGCCAGGTGCCACCAGCTCTTGCTGCTGCCACCACTTCCCCCAAGGGATGTGACAGCCAACAAGGAAGAGCCATGCCCAGAGCGATGCCAAAGGAACGCTGCACACCCAGCACATCCCTCAAGACAGGATGAAAACCACAATAACACTTGTGACTGTGCTGGAGGGGAAGGGAAACTCACTTTGAAGTCCCTCGGATACAAGAGCATTCCCTTTCCCATAAAAAATGAAACCCAGCACCTGGGTGAGCCCAGGAGCACCTCCCATTGCTCCCAGTGTCTCTTCAGTGGTGTCAGCCCTAAGTGAGGTTTTGCAGCTGGGTTTTCTTAGGGTGAGAAATGCAAATGCAGGAATGTGCCATGAATTCACACCATGTTCAGTGTTGTTGGAAAGAATTTTAAAAGGCAAAGGATTTCAGAAGCCAAGAAGGATTTGATGGAGCATTAACAAACCAAATTTTAAGAGGGGGCTGAGAGCTGCTTTACAGCATGAAATTCCTTTTCACTTTAATTTTCAGGTTTACCAAATAAAACCCCTTCAAACCAAACCAAAGCACTGAGGCTTAGGCTGAACCAAATGCTCTGCTCAGCTCCAAGTGGAACCTCTTGTGACAGCTGAAGCTCTGAGAAACCCAGAGCTTTTACATCTGTTTGACCCAGTCAGGTTTTCCCTCTCCCTCTCCACCCCAAACCTGTCCCACTGGTGGGGTTTGTAGCCTGGGATTGGTGGGGATGGTGGTGACACTGGTGCAGTTGAGTCCTCCACAGTAGGACAGGACCTGAGCAGGTCACAGTGAGGAGAAAGAATCACTGTCCCCATAAACAGCTGCCTTCCTGCCTGTCACCTGCCTCAGGCAGCTGCCACCCCTCATCCCTGCTCCACAACCCTGCTCTGACATCCCTGCTCTGGCACTGCCCCAGGGTGTGAGGTCCCCTATTCCTTCCCAGACCCCTGTCCATTCCCCAGGGACTACTCCAGCCCTGCAGTTTTCCCTCTTAGGGACCACGCCAATCTGGGATCACCCCTGATCTCATCCCTTTCCCAGGGATCTCTCCAGCCCAGGGATCACCCACCAGTTCTCCCCCAAATCTGTCACAACACCCCAAACCTCACCACTAACCCCTGCCATGCCCCATCCCATAGTTGCTTTGGGACCATCCCACAGGCCCCAGGGCAGAGGGAACCCTGGGCAGATCCACCTCCACCGGGATCCCGCTGTGCCTGCCTAGTCCCTCCTGGAGCCGTGCTCTGCCTGGCGCTGGGATCCCGGCGGGATCCCGCCGTGCTCAAGCTCCACGCAGCCCGGCCGCAGGCACACATGCACATTCCGGGAGTTATGCAAGCACTGCCAGCAGCTCCCGAGCATCCCCAGGGATTAGAGCCGGGCTGGGAATGCCGGTGAGCAGAAAGCAGCAGGGAGATGTGCCAGAGAGGTGCCCGTGCATCGCCACAGATTCAGGGATCTGTCACTCCCCCAGTCCCTCAACACGCCAAGAGACAGGCGGCAGGGCTCCAGGAGCTTGGGAAAAGCATTCTGGCAGCCCGGACGGTCCCGGGAATGTCTTCCAGTAGCCCTAGCTGTAAACATGGGGGACGCATCGGGGGCAGGACCCTGCGGATCCAAAGCCTCTCTTCTGCCCCGCGACTGGAAGGGGACATGGATGTTCACCGGCTGTGGACATGGTTGTTCTTCCCACTGGAGTGAACAGGGCAGGGCAGCACGGGATGGGTGGGACAGGACATTGGAGGCAGCAAGAGGACAGGGATGGCCAGTGCTGGGGACAGAGATCACCAGCACCCAGCCCCCTCTCCCTCCATTCCCTCGTTGTGGCGGCCAGGCTGTACAGCTGCTCCTGCAATCAGTATTTCATCCTGAAAGAGGGGATTAAAAGGGAGCAAATCCTCTGGAGAGAGAGGCAGCCTCTGCTGCGGCCAGCCCGGCGCACAGGCAGTCAGCGGGTCACAGCCAGGGGTGGGCACGGCACAGAGCTCCTGCCAGCCCTTCCCTAGGGTGCTCCTCTCCAAGCCCTTCACCCTGACAGGAGTGCTGGCTGCATCCTGTGCTCTGTGTCCTACATCCTGTGCCAGGCCTGGAGCACTCCATGGCAAATCAAAGAGCCCTCAGTCATTGTCCCCCCTCAGAGGAAGCCTGCAAAAATGAACACTTACATCAAAAATAGCAACAGCCCTGCGGCGAGCCAGGCCAGCAGTGAGGTCAGCCAAGTACACAGGGCTGGAGTATGATGCCTTGGGAATAAAAAATAGGAATAGATCACTCCAGCACCCGTTTGCAGCCACCTCCCTCAGCCCTGGCTGTGCCAGATGCCAATGCTGCCACCTTGCTCTGGGAGCACTGGTGGGCACCAAGCTAGTTGGGGACCATGACAAACTGTCCCCAGTTCACGGCTGCAGTGTCACACTGTGGAGTGCAGCCTCCAACCCCATCCACAGGTGTGCCATGGCTCTCCATCCCAGCGAAGTGGAGATAAAGAGGATCCAGATGATTTTCCTCTACCCTGACCATGGCCAGGAGTCTTCCAGGCAAGGTAGAGGTGCCTGCCCAGCTCTGACAACCTCTGGGACTAAGCAGGGACACCTACAAACAGATTAGAAAGTGAAGGAGAGGTGCCTGACCTCCAGTCCAAGGGTGGACAATGAGACACAGTCTGGGAGTCCCTGGGAGCCCTGCAAGCCCAGCAGTTCAAGAAGGGGCCAGTTTGGATTAAAACCAAACCTCCACCTTGTGACTGACTGGGTTTGGCCCCAAGTCCTCGGGTGAGAGGGAGTGGGATGGGGGAAGGAGCAGGATGTAGAGATGCTGTTTTTGGGGCAGGGAGTGAGACCTGGAGGTGTTGAAGTGGGATGCTGTGGACTGGGACTCAGATCTTTAGTCAGCACCAGGCACGTTGGGGGTTTGGGGTTTTCTTCCTTGGTTGCATCAGGGGAGAAGGCACAGGGAAGAGCTGGAGGCAGGCCAGGAACCAGCAGCATGGAGATGGCTGGAAAAGCACGGTGAGGCTTAGGAAACTCAGGGCAGAAGGCTCCAAGGCCTGTAGCATGAAAAAGCTGAAATGCCGAAGTCCTCAGCCCAGGCCCCCCTGTGTCTCTCCCAGCACCATCTGCAGCACAGACAAGGATGCAGCAGGATCACACCACAGCCAGTAAAATTCCCTGTTTGTGGCAGGAGCACCCTGTTGCTCCAACACACCTGAGCCTGGAGACAAACGGGCTCCCAGCTGCAGGATCAAAGGCATTTTAAAGACCCTAATTAGAGAGATTGATCCTGATGAGCAGCAGGAGATGGGTGGGAAGGATGCCCATGCTGAGAAATCAGCGCTGTTGACTCAGCATGAGAGGGAGAGTTCCATCCATCGTCTGCCTGTGTGGCAGCCCTATCACCCCACTTCTCCTTCTGTCCCAGGAGTGGAACAGAATTAAGAGAAAGCCCCAGATCAGAGACGAGGGGATAAATGCAACCCCAGCAGTTGTAGCATGGGATTACACAGATTAAAACCTGCTGTGTAAACCCAGGGCTTCGACCATCACCCACCCCCAGTGTTGGACACCAACACCTCCCGGACCTCCTGGATACAACACTGGGGCTCTGCAAGAGCATCCATGGGGAATCAGTGTCCTGCCTTCATCAGGATGTTTATTTCCAACTGGGATTGCTCAGGGAGGAGCATTGTGCAGCCAGGCAAGCAGGAATCCAACATTTCAGCATCCTTGTCTTGTAGGAGCACAACCAGCTCCAATGGTTCCACATAGCTGCCAGATCCCTCTATCCTTCCCAAAATCTGAAGACGCTTTAAGGATCTTACCTGGTGAGTGATTTCCCCCACCTGGGGCTCCTGAGGTTTCCATTTACCTGCTGGTCTTTGCAAGATAACTCGAGATATGCTTTGAAGTTAAATGTGACTGTTTGATGTCAGGACCTGCCCCAGCTCCTGGGGGCCCTCCAAGGAGTTTGGGCAGTCTTAGAGGGTCTTCTCATCCCAAAAAGGCCAGATCTCAGCTCTCCAGGCACCCAAAAGGCAGCAAAGGTGCAGCAGAGCTCCATGGAAGAAGGAACTGCAGGAGGTTTGCATGGCCATTGGCAGCCCATAGCCCTCAACCTGCTGAAATCTGGGAGTGTGCTCTCCCTCAGACATGGCTGGGGACAGGGACTCCTGCCAAAACCTCCAAGTCATGGCAGCAGAGAGAGGAGCTCCATCCCACAGAGGACCCTGAACTGTGAACACATCTGGATGCACCAGGAGCCCTGAGTGTCACATCCCCTTGTAGTACCTGCCCCCAGGAGAAACTGAGCTGAGGGGCTGGGACCAAAGCCAGGGCCTTGGGGGACTGTTGAAGGCACCCAGAAACTGCTCAGGGCTCGGTCCTTGGCCACGAATTCCCTCCAGAACAGGGGGCTGGAGCTGGAGCTTTCAGCCTGATTAAGTCACATTCAGCACTCTCACATGAATAAATAAACCATGTAAGAAGCATTAAGGCAGTTTAGTCTCCCCAGGAAATCGCCCTGGAGTTCTGCCTTTTGGGGGCTGAGGGATGTCCCCATGGACTGGGGGTGGGGATGGTTCAGCCATGCAGCACAGGCAAGGGGGAATGGGAGCTACAGGCAGAAGCATCCCTGCAGCATCCCTGCAAAGGGGCTTGCCCTGGACAGGCACGTCCCCTGCCCGCCCCAGATGCACATTCCCAGCCTGTCCCTTTGGATTCCATGCTGACACAGCACAGCAGCATCCAGCTGCCCTTGTGCCCTGAGAGGGTGCAGAGTTCCACGTCCCCAGCTGCCACCCATCCCAGCCTCACCAGGCAGAGCATGGCTGCACCCAGGGGACACTACTGATGAGCCTGGGGACCCAATCCTGCCCTCAAATAAGGGGTTCTCCCAGAAATCCAGCTTGCATCCCATTCCCAATGGAGTCTGAGACACTGTAAAAGAGCTCACAGAGAAGGAGGAAGAGGATGGGACAGACCTATGGGATGCTGCCCAGTGCCCTGGGGAGAGACCCGCGCGCCCTGGTCTGACTTACCTGGTACATGCACATGTTGGGATTAGTCCCATTGGGCAGGTGAGCGCCTCTGGATTTGCTTCCTGTGTTCATGCCGAGCCCTCATGTCCGAGGGAGAGCATGGGGGGCACCGGGGGTCACCATGCCTGGGCGTGGAGCCCCCTGCCCGCACAGAGACCGCGGGAGGCAGCAGAAGCTCCGCAGAATCCCCCATGGGATCTGCCCCAGTCACATCCCGGAGCCACAGGGGCCAGAGGCAGCCCCAGCCAGGCAAGCAGTGGGTCGCGGGCACAGCGCTGCCAGCACGTCCCTGTGTGCTGACCCAGATTGCTCTGAGCACATCCCGAGGCTCCGAGGGCCCGTCCCTGGAGCGGGAGCAGAGGCTAAATCCGCGCATCCCTTAATCCGGGATGCTGTGGTGGGGCGGGCAGAGCGTCAGGGTGACCTGGCTTGCTCTCTCCAGAGCGGGGAGCAGAGGGACCGAGCCCTCAGCACAGGGAGCGGTTGGTGAGACTGGATGCACCCAACACCTGAGAATGTCTCAGCAACTCTCTCAGGAAGGTAGACTCATCCATAGGGACCTCAGGAACTCCTGAGAAGCACTGTTGGGTGTTTTGGTCTCAGCATCTTGGGCAGAGCCAGGACCAGCCCAGCTCTGTGTATGGAGCACCTGTTCCCAAGCTGCTTTCCTCTATCCAGACAAGGCAGGGATGCAAAGAGCTGGCCAGCCAACAGGACAAGCTCTGTCCTAGCTCGTGCCACCAGTTTTGACCCATTTCCCATCTCTCCAAGGCGCTCCAAACCCCACCACCCAGGCAAGGAAGATCTCAGGTTTCAGCACTGCAGAATTAGAACAGATGCAACATTCGAAGCCTGCTGCTCCCCTTGGCTGCTGGGCTCCTCCCACACCACACCCACAGCAGAGCAGAGCAACAGTCCCCCAAAATCCCTGTTACCCCAAGTGTGAGCCCTGGGACACTGTGCTACCCCAAAAGACCCCAAAGGGATGGTGGGTAGCTCAGACTCATCCTGCACATCCCTGTGACACTGGACTCATCTACCTCACCCTCTTCTAGCCTGAATATCTTTGTGGAAATCAAGACCAGGCCTCTGGAGTACCTGGAGAGGGTCCTGCAGGTGGAGGAACCAGGAGCAGAGCACCAGCAGAAGCCCCAAGGGAAGCCCTGATTCCCCAAGGCCTGGACTGCTCACTGAGCACAGACCTCTGGCAGCCTCACTGGCCTCTGCCCCACTGCTCCCTGAGATGTCCCACTCCCCACCCTGCGGCAGCTCTGCCTCCAGTGTCCCCTCCAGGACCAAGATTGAGACACAGAAGTCCCACTGCCCCACTGGGAAATGGGGCTGATGGAGATGGAAAGGAGCCCTCCTGGTGAGGGAAGGGACAGCAGTGGGGCTGCTCTGCACAGTGGTGAGGAGAGTGATGAATGGTTAATGTACCCATCTAAAATGCCAATGTGGGCTCAGCACTTCCTGACATCCCAAGAAGTTCACTGGAGGCAACCAGCCAGATCTGCTGCTCAAAATGAGCTATCTGCTCCCCAGGTGCTGTCCCCCAGCTGTCCCCATGAGAAGCGAAGGCTCTGCATCTGTCTTGCTCTCACTCTGGGGTGTCCTTGGGGAGGCTTTGCCCCTTCTCCAAATCCATTCCCCTGTGGACAAGGGGATTGCACTCCTACCCCTCCTCGGAGACCAGCAAGGGTACAGAGCAGAAGGGGAGATGTCCAAGGTGGTTGTGGCTTGGCCTGAGAGAACCTACAGGATTTACTGTTGACATGAGGTGCAACACCTGCGGCAGCATCACCACTGCCACACCAAGCCAACCCTCCCAGGGCCATGAGCTAAACCCCACATCCAATCCCCCTCGTGTGCCTCAGGACAGGCTGTGCTCATGCCAGGGCAGGTCCTCACCTGTGGGAGCGCCGAGTTCAGCTGCCTCTGGAGCTGGTCCCGCTCCCGGAGCGTCTCCTGCAGGCGGCTCTGGGTGACAGCAAGCGTCTCGCGCGTCTCCCGCAGGGTGTCCAGCAGCTTGTCCCTCTCGTCCAGCATGTTCACCATCAGCTGTTCGAAGTCAGCATCTGCCTCCGAGCCCTGTGGGGGGCCCAGCGGGTCCCCCTCGCTGATGGTGGGCATCACTTCGCACATCATGGCTGGGCCGGCTGGGGGAGGGTCCCGACGGGGCTGGGGGTGTGCTGAGCACAGGTCACATCACTGCGGGCTCCCCGGGGCCAGGGAGCCAGCACAGGAGGGGACAGTGGGGTGTTCAAGGAGGGGGACTCCCCATCCCTTCCTCCTTGTGCTAAGCAGCAGCTGGCATCACTTCAGCAGGGCGCAGGGATGTCCAAGGCACCAAGAGGGTCCTTGCAGTCACCGGTGCTCCACTCGCTGCTGTTACTGCCAGCTCCCGCTGCCACCTCTCCTGGGTCCCGTGTGTCACCTCCCTGGGGTCCCGTGTGTCACCTCCCTGATGCCTTTCCAAGGGGCTTCAGTGTCCGTGACCCACGGGCTGTTCAGAGTGGGACAAAACGATCCTTGAGGATTTGTCCCAGTGGAGAGCCCAAGCCAAGAGCAGCACAGGGAGGGTCCAGGGAATGTTTGGGCTGCCTGGGCATGCTGAGGGGGGCTCTGGTGAGGATAGGCTGCTTCCCCTAAAGTTGGATGAGGTGTCACTGCTGATGTGGAAGCGTGTCTCCGTTGAGCATCACAGTTTTTCAAACACCCAGCAGTGACCTGCGGCAGAGGGGACAGAGATCAGATCCCTCCTGCTGCCCCCAAAATGCCCAGAGACCTGCCCAGCACCCTCTGCCCCCATCAAACCCTCGAGAGCTGCACCAGGTGGGATCAGCACCCACATGAATGGGCTGTACTGGGTTGTACCTCCTGTGCCCACTACACCAAATCCAGGATGGTACCAAGCTGCAGAAACAGCAACCCTGGCACCCAAAATCCTGCAACTGTCTTTGGCATTCACATATCCTGGGCCAGGATTCCACGCCCTCTGTGGAACTCCTGGCTGCCCAGAGCCCCTGTGGCTCCACAGTTCCCCAGCATCAGGGAATTTGCAGAAATCAGGCTCCAATCTGAGTTTGGCCCAAACCTGGCAGGAAGTCAAAGTAACAAATGAGCTGAATGATTGGATTAATGTTCCCCCCTCCTCTAGACAGATGTGCTGGGCCCAGCTGTTCAGCGACAACTGAATTCCAGTACATCTTCCCTTGGTCAAAGCCCTCCCAGGGGATGGAGGCAGCAGCATCCTCAAATTCCTGCCCAAGCACAAGCACCACAGATGAGAGGCTGGAGGGGAGAGGCAGAGCTGACATCTGGGCAATATAAAGGCTGGTTTAAAGCAAGCTGAGAGCCCAGCCCAGGGGTGATGCTGGATCCCGTAGCCCCACCTTCCCTAAACAATCCCAGACAAGGAGCCAGGTGGGGATTCACAGTCTTGTAGGGGAACTTCAGCCCTCTGCAGCCTGGTGAGGGTCCCCAGCAGCAAGAGTGAGTGTGACACTGCCACCCCAGCCACTGCGGGGACCTGCCCACCCGGGTCACCATCTGAGCCAGGGGACAAACCATAGGCAGGGCTTGAGCTGAGCAGCAAAACACAACGTGGCAGGCGCAGGGTGAGGAGTGCTGGTCTAGTGCTGCTTCTGGGCAGGCCCCACTCCACTTCTAAATTTTCCAGATGCAATGCTCAAGGATAGGTCTGAATATTCTGAGTCTGTGGATGTATCTGAGGCTGTGGCTGCCCCATCCCTGGAAGTGTCCAAGGCCAGGTTGGACAAGCCTTGGAGGAACCTGGGATAATGGCAGGGGTCCCTGCCAGTGACAGGGAGTGGGACTGGATGAGCTTTAAGGTCCCTTCCAGCCCAAACCAGCTGTGATTCTGTGTCACTTCCCCTTCAAACTCTCCCCCCCGACACAGATAAAAAGGACCTGCACACAGGCATGGGCCTGAGCAGCCTGTTCTGCCCCTTTGGGCTGGGATGAAAACTCTTGTGTCCAGTGGCAGCTCAATGGCACTGCAGGGACCTGCCCTGATGAAAGGTGACACTTGTGAAGAGGTGCCTTTGTCACACCAGATAGTGCCAGGATGGGGGAATCAGAACTCTGCTCTTTGGATGACATTGGCTCATCAGCTGAGGGGAAGTTTAACACAAAAAACTCTCTAAAAATAGAGAGACTCTGGCAAAAGCAGCAGCCCCTAACTGTGCATCCTGCATGATGCTGAGAGCCAGCTCTCAGGGGACATAGGACAGGACTGGCCCACAGGTGGTGTCCTCCCCTCCCTTCACAGATTGGATCCTCAAGTGGGATAAAACCTGCTGTGGACGTCTAACACTGTCCTGAAGCTTTGAGAGTTGTTCACACTCTGTCCTGGCTGTTGGGATGTGGATGACCAGGGTAACTGTGGATTCGTGGGATAACTGCACTGAGGATATCCCATCCCTGCAGCATCCCACAAAAACAAGGCTGGTGGAGCAAGAGGCAGAGTGAGGGACCATTCCAGCCCCTGCTCTCCTTGGGTTGAGTTGGACATGAGCCTCATCCCTGTAATTAAGCAGGAGAAATGCTTTACAGTTCTATGGCCCCTAATGAACCAGGGGTACCCACAGGCATGTGGCTCCCTGCCACCTTTCCTGGGGTTAAGTGGTACCAGACTGCAGAGAGATGCAGGGCCAAGAAGAGCAGAAACCAGTCCTACCCCAGGGCTAAACCCTGTTAATTTGGGTGCAAAGCCTAAATGAGGTGACTTGCATGTCCCCTCCTCTGCTGTGCCTCTGACTGAGGGATGAGCGTGGAGAAGGAACACTCAAGGCTGGGCAAAGTCTGGCACTTCCTGAGCACAACTTGAATGGCAAAATGAGCCCCATAGGCATGGCCACAGTCAGCTGCTGGTGGGGAATTGGGAGAAATTAGCAGATAAATTAAGAGATATTAATCAAGGCACAGGGAAGAGGCCCACAACCCTCAGGGAAGGGAAATGCTGCAGGGAATGACCAAGACATAAATCTGATCAGAGAAATGATGGGATGGAAATTTATCCCAGCTGCAAAGGAGAGATACCCTCACCATGAGGAGACTGCAGATACCAATTCCAGCAGGGCCATGTCAGCTTCTCACACCTCCATGGGGGTGGACCTACACAGTGCAGGAAGAGGCACAGATTTACATCCAAGAGCTCATTTTGTTTCTGCTTCCCCCATGGTTGAGCTCGTGCACGGGTTGTTCTGCAAACCTGTTCCTGCCCACAGTCACATCCTGTTATTCCTGTGTGCTTGTGCAGGGAGATGGGGAGATGAGCACAGCCAGTCCCTCAGCCTGGGGAGGGTGATCACAGAATCACAGGGATCTTACACAGCACTGATGCTGGTCCAGGATGGACTCATCCCATTCCACTGGTCCCCAAAAGCCTCTGTGCCCTGTCCCTGAGGATGCTCAGTGAAGCATCAAACTCTCCTGGACAAGCAACTTTGGTGACCCAAAGCTCCTCTGTGCCCAGGGTTTGGGGGTGTCTCCACTGAGGGAAGTCACATTCTCCCCTCGTCCTGGACCACCAAGGACACAAACAGGGTGTAAGGCAGGAGCTTACAAACCCCTGCAGCTGGAGCAGCCCTATGAGCAGGGTGAAACCTCCCACCACCACAGAGAGCAGCCATAGCCCCCTTGGCCTGGCCTGAAACCCCCAGGAAGGTGGGGACAGCCAGCCCAAGGCTCTTGGGGCTCTCTGTGTCTCCCAGGATGCTGTGGTACTGTGAGAATCCCTCTGCCAGAGGGTCCCTGGCAGGGAATCCAGGGGGATGCTCTGCCACTTCCGAGTGTGGCTCTGGACACAGTCCAGCCCCGTGTGCCCATCCTGGCTGGAACCGTGGCAAAATCCATGAGTGGAAAATTCCCTGCACTGTAGTGGGATGGTCCACATCCATGGACAGACACTGAGCTGCCTCCAGCATCCCATCATGGATCCATTCCTCTAACAACCACAGGAACTGTCCTACCCCACGGATTTGTTAGTGATCATTTCTGGATTCAACCACTGCAGCTTTCACAGCAACACCACGAGTCCCAGGAGTAGCCCAGGCTCTGGGAATGGCCAAGAGCCAGAGTCAGGGCAGGTTTATTTGGGATGGCACATGAAGGAGCCAGGACCAGGCTGGGTTTGATCCTTGTTGTCATCAAGGCCTGTGGAGCAGGAAGTGAGTTCAGTAAGCAACAGGCAGAGGTGAGTGTGGTCAGGGATGTGCACACAGGGACAAGGATACAGCAATATCCATGGAGTCAGGGATGTGCACATGAGCAGGAATGTGCAGGAAGTTCCTTTCCAGAGTCAACTCCCCTCATTTCTGTCCTACCTCAAACCTTGGGCTATTCTCCATTCTCCAAAAGCAAGAGAATCTCACCAATTCCCAGGCGCCTGTCCTGGGAAGCCCAGCTGGAGGGGGCAGACCCAGGGTCTGTCCCTACCCAGCAAAGCTTAGCAGCTCCCAGGCAAATCCACCCATGCCAGCAGTCACTTTGAAGGACCTTGGGGACATCCGTGTGGCAGCTCAGACACCCCCCACATTCTGCTATGACTGCAGAAGCAGCAAGGGCACACCCAGAGCAGCTCTTTGCTGCTGGAGGTCAGAGGGGCCTGAGCTCGCTCCCAATTAGTGCCTGTAAATCTCAACCTTTCACAAGTCTCTGGGAGAACTCCCTCAATGTTCCTGCCTGGCTTTAGAGGGCCTTAAGTGCTGGGATAATCATCGGGTAGAGGCTGTGAGGAGACAGCTGGGAGCTGAGCAAACACACACTGCACAGCTCCAGCCTTGCTAGGTATTTTTAGTCCCGTGGGGCTGCCAGGCACAGGCTTGCTGGGAGCAGGTTTCTTGCCAGGGAAAACGTGCTTGCTTTACTATCCCTCCCCCTTCCACCCCAAAATGATGCTTTCCCCACTTTCTGGGATGGAAAACAGCACCATGTTGCCTGCTCAGAGAGGCCACTTCCTCACGAAGGTGCCCAGACGTGGAGCAGCTGATGGGGAGAAGAAGGGGTTTTGCCCTGGAGCTGATGATTTGCTCAGTACAGCTCAGCAGTGAGTCAGGCTCTCAGCAGTCAGTCAGTGAGTGGGATGCTGGGTCCCAGGGAGCACCCTGGCTTTCCCTTCCCAAGGAGGGCGAGAAGCACCCACATCTTTATCCACAAACGGAGGATAGAGACAGCCTCGTGTTTCCTCTCCACTCACATCCCAGCCCTGACAAGAGGACAAGAAAAGCCTCAGTGGCTCTGTCAGCAGACCATCACCCAGCAGGCAGCCGGCAAAGAGGCTTTAATGCACTCCTTGGAGGTAACAAGCTCTCAGAGATTGAACATCCCATAAAAATGTCACTCTGATCTCTTCTGCTCCTGGAAAATCCTCCTCAGCTGCCCAGCTTGGCGTTGGAAGCGCAGAGTTGGGGTGGCAGAGCTCAGATCAGCACCCCTCACTTCCAGCTCCCTAGCACAGGAACAGCCTCCCCTCTGCCCAACCAGCCAAACTCAGGGTCCAGCACCTACAATGACCTCCCACACTGACCCTTCTCTGACAGATCCAGGAGGGACCAGAGTCTGATGCCCTTTTGCTGTTACTTTTACCTTTCAGGAATTGTGACCCCAGGACAGGCGGCAAGTGTCGCATCCTGGCATTCCCAGCAAGCTCATCCCAAACACTGCCCCTGCAGACAGAGCCACACCCCAGATTAAGTCCTGCCCACCCTTACTGAAGTCAGACACCACTTGGAAGGAGCCAGGACATGTTGGGCCACAAATTCACCCTTGCCTACCCCAGGGAAGGTCAGTAGTGACCCTCTGAGCAGTGGGATGGCAGAGTGGGAACATCCTCACCATCTCTACCAAGCCACAGAGCCCATTTCTCATGCCCTCAGTGAAAGATGTGGTAATTAGAGGTTGGGAAAAGATACAGCCTCATCCCAGCCTTTCTCCCAGGTCCCCTCATTTATTCTCAGGATACACTGTGGCCTCTTGGGACCTGCAGTCCCCTGAGAAGGACAAGGAAGATCCAGTTTTCTGTGGGGCCCATATGGTAACAGTGCTCCCAGATTCCCTAACACAGCCCCGCCGCCGGCAGGGAACTGCACAGATGGTCCCTGGCTGGTGCCAGGGGCTGCCTGTGGCCAGGACACCCAGGGATAACAAGGGAAATGAGGCATTCTGGCTGGAAATAAGGTGCCATTTTTCAGCAGCAGAGGATTGGATTCCCATTCCAAAAGGTGGGATGGATTTGCCGAGATCGGGGCTGGGAACGTGGTGGAGACCTGAGAAAAGATGCAGCGGTTCCTCCTCTCTTATCCATGTCTGGGAGGTCTCCTGGGGTCCCCACACCCACAGCATTGTGTCCTTTGCCCCCAGTGGGACAATGTCCAACTTGTCCCTTGTTGGAGATGCAGCTGTGGCAGAATAGGACATTCAGGCAGTGTCTCCAGGACTTGGAGCTGTCTCAGGTGTTGGGAAGCCCTTGGGTGCCCCTAAAGGGTGCGTAGAGGGGACACTGCAAGCAATAAAAGGCAGCCACTCCCAATATCTTACCTTAAAGGACACATTTCTGCCCCAAAGATTTGCTCCAAACCCATGAAGCAGCTCCCACCTCAACCCTTGCGCACCCAAGTTGCTAAACCAGAGGAGAATCCGCAAGGAAAAATGTCCAGATCTGAGTTTCCTTGCAGGGAGCAGTAAATGCTAGCATTGTACTGGTATTTATACTTCCCAGTGGGAGGGGAGGCATTACACACCACTTCCAGAGGGTATTTTCAGACAACCACCTGCTCCTCATTGTGCAGAGACACAATTGTTCCTCAGCAAAACCTTGTCAGCTGAGGAGCTGAAATCTCCACCCAGCCCTGGGGGGCAGGAGGGAGCAGAAGTCTCAGGGCTGGCACCCAAACATGGTCACACAGACACCTACAGAAATCTACAGGACTTTGTTACCTTGGGATGTGCTGTGGGGGTGGTCGTGACTCAGTTTCCCTGTTTCCAAAGTGGGCCACAGAGAGAGGTGGGATCTCAGGGTATCCCAAGGAGGACCACAGGTCTGAGGATGCTGCTGAAGCCCTGAGGATCCCAGGAGCATGTATGGAAGCACAGGGAGTGTTCTGGAGCAGCATGAGACTGTGGTGCTGGAACACAAACTGGAATTCACTCTAGGGCACAGCTGCCCCAGCTGGCATGAGGGGTTCATCCGAAATCCTGGGGAAATCCCAATTCCTTTGGTAAACAAGAGGTTGGAAAATCAACATGTGCCCTGGAAGGGAAGAGACGGAGGCACCTGATGCATGAAACCAAGCTCACATCCCTCCTCCATGATGTGATCTGCACTCGCATCCATCCACAAGGACAAGGAGGGGTTTCAGCAGCCACCAAACCAACACAAAAAAAAAGCCACAATTCCAGTTACAATCATTTCCTTTCCCAGTTGCTGCTCTGCTGTGTGTCACATGGCTCATCAATCCTTTTGTTCCATAACTTTGCAACCAAAAACCCCGTCCTTTGCTGTTAGGCTGAAGTCACAGATTCCCAGAAGCCCAGAACAATTGGGGTTGGAAGGGACCTCTGAAGATCATCTAGTCCAATGCCCTCTGAAGGTAGGGTCAAACCCCAAGCAGGTAACACAGGGACACATGCAGGTGGGTCTGGAATGTCTACAAGGAGGGAGACTCCACACCCTCCCCAGGCAGCTGTTCTGGTGCTTTGCCCTCCTCCATGGAAAGAAGTTCTTTCTTGTGTTGAAGTGTTGAGAGTCTTTGATTTCTCTCTCAAGGAAGGTTACTTGAAACAGCAGCAGAAGGAAACGCATTCCCTACAGAAGCAGCAGATTGAGGCGAACCAGCCCCTGACTCTGCTAGGGAATGCAGCACTGGGATCCATCCCAGTAATTGGGCTGGTTTCCAGCCCAAGGTGGATGCAGACTCCTCTGACAGAGAAGAAAGCACAGGGAAGTGATCCACAACCATTGAGAGAAAATCCTGTGCTTGTCATAGAGGGAGCATCACTGCAAAGTCCTCTTACCTTTGGGAAAGTCAGGTTTTGTGCCTCAGTCTCCCCATAAGCAGGGCACAGCTTCAATCCTTGCTGAGACTCAGAGGAATGGCTGGTAATTTTCCATGATTTCACTAGTGGTTTTGCCACGGGTCCATCCCCTCCCACCCCCATGACACTTCTGCTGAGGAGTTATCTCATCTGGGAGCCTACCAGGCTGGAGCCGGGGGCCTCCCCCTCGCTGCCAAAGCAGCGCCTGCCCTGCTTTAGTCACACCCCGTGAGCACTTGTGGTGCTAATTTATTCAGCGACGAGAGAACAGACACCAGCTCCAAAGGGGGCTGAGGAAATCTGTGCCATGGGTGCACCCGAGCCCTGCCAAAACCCAGGCCCTGGCACCCATACCCAGCCCATGCCCAGCCCAGGGCATAGAGGACCCTGCTGCTTGTAGAGAAACCCTGGGGCAAACCCCACGTGCACCTGAGGAGCTTCCACGACTGGTTGGCCCAAGATCCAAGGTTTCCCCAACACCACCCATCCCACTGGAATCTCTTCCACACCCTCAGCAGGCCCTCCTTGCCCCAAGCCTCAGCAGTGATCACCAGTCCCACACATCAGCTGCACATCTGCCCAATTCCCAGTGTAAAATTCACCAACTCCGTGACTGGTGGAAAGGGGCTTAGTGAGCTCTCTGATGCCACAGTGAAATTGCACTCCCTGCCCCATGCAAGCAGGTCTCCAGCATTCTGCCACCACAGAATCATGAAAGGATTTGCTTTGTAAAGGACTTTGAAAGCTCAACCAGTTCCACCCCCTGCCATGAGCAGGGACATGAGACCAGGATGCTCCATGCACTGCCCAACCATCCTTCATCAATCTCTAAATTATGAGTGGGGTTGAGGAAGAGCCCAGACAGGGAATTTGGAGTCAGGGAAGAGGTAGATGGGGCTTTCAGTGAAATTTGGGAAGGGTTCAAGGGTGTTCAGAGCCACAATGGAAAGAGCAGGCATGTGTCCAGTGCTGCTGGCCTCAGGTTGGACCACATGAGGCTCAGGAACATATCCCTGCATCACACTTCGGGGTTTTGCAGGCACCACAACCTGCAAGGGAACACCAGTGATCCTGCAGCACGACCCTGGCCCTGGGGAGGTCTCCAGAGCTCAGCAATTCACCACCAACCACCCCAGCACACAAAGAGAGACAACAGTAGCAAGATTGTGCCTCAAGTTCCCCGTGTGCTCCCCATGCCACCTGCAGACAATCCAGGCAGGGCTCCCCTTTCCTCCATCCTCCCAAAGCATGGAAACATTGCGTTCCAGAAGAGTGGTGCCATCACGGCTTGGGCAGTGAATGACCGCAGCCAGAGGTGACTGGGATGGTTTCAATAACTCAGGTGGTTGGGGGTGGGCAAGAATCCCCCTTGTTTTCATCCCTTCTGTTGCTCCTTGCCTGTGCTAAGGGACTTTAGCAATCACTTAATCCCTTTGCTGATAGCAGAGCTAGCTCCTAAAGAGCTTTTGCCCAGATGCAGTGGCAGGCAGTGGGACATCAGCGGGATTCTCTGTTCTGGACACTCAGGCTTTGAGGATGAGCAGATCCAGCACCAGGACAGCTCTGCAACGTTTGGCCAGGAAACCTCACAGGATTTACCACAAGCATCTCCACCCCTACTGGGACATGTGGGTGCTCAGCTCCGTGTAGGACAAGGCAGGACCGTGGGGTTAAATCTCTGCCTGACCGAAACCTGCTCTTCCTCCCGAGCACCCTCACACCATGGATAACCACAGCCCTCTCTTGCCAAGCCGAGCTCCTTTGGCACCTTGACTGTCCCCCACTGGTTTGGAATGGGTGGATGAATCCCCAGCAAGGAGCAAGCAGAGATGGAGATAACCAGTCCCCCAGTCCAGGCTGGAATGGCCCCAGTGCTGTTCCCACGGTGCCCGTGCAGGGAGGGCCCAGGGCGGTGCCAGCTCCTGACACCTCAGCCCTGACAGCCACAGGACGTGGGAGGGGCAGCCATGCGGGGACATCTGAGGACAGTGACATTACAGGGTGGCTGGGGGCAAGGCTCAGGCACTGGAGCCCTGCCTGCTCTGTCACATCTTCAGCCCACACCCTTCAGGTGCAAAGTGAGCTCCCAAAATGAGCCCCAGCCAAAGCCCACCTGGCACACCCAGTACACCTGGCACAGCCAAAGCCACTGCAGAAAGGACTCATCCTACTCCTGTCTGGCATTTTAAACCTTGTTTCATGCAAGAAGGACTTTCTGGGGGAGTCTCTGCCCTGTACATCCCAACTGCTGACACGGAGATGGGACCAGCGAGGCGGAGGGCCTGGAGATGCTGTGCTTTAGAAGGAAAATTCAAGTTGTTCCTCCTTAGGAGAATTGTAGGATTAGCTCAGCCCTTATTAAGCATCAGAAGAACCACAAAAAGCACCTCAAAAATAGCCTGCCAAGGAAAACTCCATCTGGAGCTCATATCTCCTGGATATAGGCCACAAGGAAGATATAAGGCATCCAGAAATCTCAAGTACTGAAAAAGATCAGAGAGAACAAATCAACGTTTGGATGAATGTGATGAGCATTGCTGGATCCAGCAGGGAGCTCTAAGCAGAGCCCCTGAGGGCTTCACCCAACATGGAAGGAGCAGATGGAGGGACCAGAGTAAACACTATGTCCCACCACTGCTCCCCTTATTTGGGGACTGGAGAAAACAGAGGAAACTTCAAATTGAGGCAAGCAACACCAAATTGCTCCAGAAAGTGTGGGGAGTGTGGTGGTTTGCAGAGGGGCAGCAGCCCTTCCCCATGGCAGCAGAGCTTTCATCTGGGCACGTATCATCTCCAAATACAGCACCAGGCACTAGTTCCACTCAATTTCTAACTTGCTCCCTCTCAAAATGTGAGCTCCACTCAGCTCCATGGAGTCCAGCTAATACAGTGTCCTCGGTGTTTCCAGGCACTGCCCTGCCTGGCACAGGAGCCCAGAAGCTCTGCCCTTGTCCTCACTGTGCTACCCACAGGCTCCCATGGCCAACCCAGCTCACCCAAAGTGGAGCCCTAACCTTGGCATCATCGAGCCTGACCCCTGCTTCCATCTATCACCCCCAAAGGGCACCCAAAAAACACTGAACCCATTTCACCCTTTGGCGCAAAGCCCCTGGGAACAGCACTCTGCCACCCCCGGTTCTCTGGGGGCTCCTGCATATACTGAGTTCACAGGATCCCAGACTGGTTTGGGATGGAAGAGACCTTTAAGCCCATCCTGTTCCACCCCCTGCCAAGGGACACCTTCCACTATCCCAGGTTGCTCCAATCCCTGTCCAACCCAGCACCAGGAACAATCCCCTGAACCACCTCAGGAGGTTAGAGCAGGATTTGGCCAGTCCATGAGACATCATCAGGAAAAGAGGGACACATCTGCAGCTCAGCAGGTTTTCAAAATAATAAAATGTGGGTGATTACACTGGTGCACCACTGGTGGGAAGAGCTGCCAGTGGGGTGGTTTCCTACCTGGTCCCTCTGCTCCTGTGCACACTCAAAAACATGGAGGCCAGGACACCTTAAACTCCCTTGGGGGGGAATGAAGGAAAGGGGATATCCCAATGCCTTGGAAAACATCTGCTGCCTGAGCTAAGGATGTTGTGTGCTCTCTATTAAAAGCCAAGAGCATATCAAAGCTCACAAGGCAAAAGGACACATGTGAGGCTTGGAATCTCTCTCCACACACAACCCAAGAACAGCAGCTGAGCCAACACTTTCCAGAGGGTTTAGTGACCATTTCTGCAGGCATCTTTAAATTTCTGGCTCTTTTACAACACAGTTGTGGACCCTGCACATCCCCCAGTACCTGTTCCTGCAGGTGTGGCAGCAGGCAGAGCCCAGCCCCAGCAGCACTGGCTGGGGGGGTTCAGGCTCTCCCTGAGCCTCAGCACTCAGCAGTGCCAGGCTGTGCTGCTGCAGAGCTGCAGTCCCTCCAGGGCAGCGCAGGCAGAAAACCCAGCTTGTGTCAGGACTGGTGGGATGCTCACCCAAGCAGAAGTGGCTCCCTGCCCAGCCTCCTGTGCCCTCCTCCTCCCTCCCCAAGTTCAGAGCTGCCTGCAGGCACCAGCCCACCTGAGGTGACCTTCACCTGTCGTGCTGATACGGGGACATTCACTGAGTGATGCTCACATGTGAACACCTGATAGACAGAGCCCCCTGATCTTATCTCCTCTGGGTAAATGTACCAGTTTACCTTCACCAGCTCTGGAAGGTGCCAGGTTTGGACAGCTACAATTGCTTCCGTGTTGAAATACAGCAATTCCAGGCCAGCTCACCTGAGTGATAATTGCTGCAAGGTTCTACCTTGTCACCACCATGACAGGACCTTCAGCTCATGCAGACACAGCAGCAACACCTCCCTGGTGCAGGAATGCACTTGGTGCAGGCACTCAGAAGGATGGAATTTACCCTGCATCCAGCTGGTATGTAACTGGAGGTGGGAGTTTTGTGCCTTGCCCTTTGCAAAGTGCTTGGCCCTGCTGAAGAACATGGTGGACTCTGAAAACGTGATGGACTCCGGGCTTGACAGGCAAAGCACTCCCAGAAGCTCTGGGAATGTACATAAATACCCACCTTGCAGATCTCCCACCCTCCTGGCACAGCATGAGGTACTGTCCAAAGGCCCTTTCTTCCCTCCAACATCACAACCACAGTTGTTGGTCACCATCTTTCAGCTCAGCAGAGCCACCTTCACCTGCCTGGACCTACTCAGAGCTGACAGGGAGCCCCAGGGCTGGGCTCCCATACAGCAGTGCTCTGCATACTTACAGGCCATACTGCCTCTCCAGGGTGCTGCCACCCCAGATGCAGAGTGAACCTAAACAGGATTAATCTCTCCCTACAGCCAAAGCCACCTTCCTCCCAGGTACTGGGTTCCTCTGGCACCTTTGCATGTCCAAATCCTTCCATGCATAGAGCAGGGATGGATCCAAGCCCACCTTGCTCCTTGCTTTCAGGGATTTCTGAAGACCATCAGCCAGTTCTGAGGGCCGAAATGAGATACAGGCCTAAATGTTCCAGAGATAAGGTGAAATCTAGTTCCTGAAGCTCAAGAACCAAACACTGTCCCAAACTGCATCTCACCCTCTCCTCTGCCCTTTGCAAAGTGTGTGGCCTCCTCCAGCTGTGTCTGGTCTGGGGAACATGGGACAGGGCAAGGCAAGAGGGTTTCTGGGCCAATCTGAGTCTCCTGAGGGGAAACAGATGCGTTTTTTGGTGGGGACTGATGCTCTGAAAAGCAATTACACATGAAGACATCCCCAAAAGACTCTGCTCTGCTCTGGCCCAGAGCCCAAGTCATGCTGGGTTTGGATTTTAATTAGCCCCGTTTTGGTATCTGCTCTCTCTTCCCTCCAGATAATGATTTAATTATTACAGACATGTCTTCAAATTAGCAGCTTCCTCAGTGGATTATTCAGATCTCCTCAATTACAGAGCCCAGCTCACCACCATCACAAGAGAGGCTGAAGAGAACAAAACAAGTTTGAAATGCTTCCTGGAAAGAGGAACCGTGCAAGCACCTGTACAAGCAGGGGTCCCTGCCAAGCCTTTCTCCTCTGTTTATCCAGGTCTCTCTCACAGCTGGGCAGGAAACCTCACTCCAACCATGCCCAAAGAGCTGCATCATGTGTGACCATGGCCCTGTCTACCCACCAGGCCTTTGTGCCCAGCAGAGCACAAGCAAGATGAAAAGGATGTGGGATGAGCTGGGATATGGAGCCCCCTCTGTGTATCCCACTCTAACAAGATCACAAGTTTGAGGATCCCCCAGCAGAAGGGACCCTGTGAGGACCTGGTAAAGACCCACTCTCAAACTACAAGTCCCCTTGTGCTGGGTGTCACTCAGTAAGCTCCTCACCTTGGGAGGCACCACAAGGGAGGTGGGATCAGGCAGGGAACAGGGAACAGGAGGTGGGAATGGCAAGTCCAATCTCCTCCAGCAGTGAGACTGGGCAAGGGCCTGGGGTTAAGTCAGGCCCCAGGCCTGAGGGATGCTGGTGGAAAAGAAATCAGCAGAACAGGCTGCCAAAATGAACACCAGAGATAAATGCAAAGTGAAGGAAGGGGAAACCTTCAGAGCGCAGCTCCACAGCAGATTTGGTGCCAAGGAGCAGGGACTCACCTGCACGGGAGAGGAGTCCATAGCTGAACTGCCAGGCAGACACATTGCTCCCTCACAGTGAGGTATGGGCAGAGCATCTTCAGGCTGCACAAATTCCAAGCAAACTCTCCTCCCCAACATGGCACAGACTCAGAATATTCTGAGCTGGAAGGGGCAATCCCTGTCCCCAGGTTGGGCTGGGATAGGAGAGGACACACTCAAGAGATGCCCCATCTCTTGCTGCAGAGGGTAACAAGCTTCAAGGACACCCCAAGAAGCACCTTGGTCCTTTCCCACCGACACACCTGAGCTCTTGACTCCACATCATGCTTCTCCAAGGACCCCCAAGATTTCTCTCGCCAGCACTGCTACAATACCCACATTTCTACAATATCCACATCACTACAAAACCCATATTACTACCAAAGGAACCTGATTTTGCAGCAGCCACTGGGAAAGCTCTCTCCCTGCTGCAGCACTGGGAAAGCTGCTCCCTGCTGTAGCATAGGCAGGAGCAGAAAATCTCTTCTGGCTCCCTTGTCACTGCAGTTTACACTCCAGGAGAACAGCTTAAAGCAGCTGCAGCTCCTGCTGCTGCAGGAAAAGCCCTCGAGCACAGCCACGTGTGAGTCTGCACCTGCAAACACAGCCTAGGCCTCCCAAATCCCAGGCTAACCCTGCATTTGTGTGGCTGGATCCTCCTCTGAATCCCTTCCTGAGCTCAGGAAAAGCTGCTGTGCAGCACAAATACCCCGATGCTGTGGCCTGTTATCCCAGCTTGTGGGCTGGGGGATACAGCCCTGCTGCCCCTCATATCCCTGGCTGGATTCACAGCCCTGTTCTCTGGGCAATGAGCCCCACCACTGGCCTCATGCCCCATGTCCCTCTGGGGTGTTCCCTGGCTCTGTTCTCTCCAACAACCATCACAAACATTTGAGCATTCCAAGCTCTCCACCCCATCAGAGACCAACACACTCTTGCAACAAGAGCAAGCAGGGGGAGAGTAAAGGCACAATGGGACAAGGCTTTTGGTTTAATTTCCTTAAGAAACTGGGCTAAAGAAGATGGGAGTGGAAGTGACACACAAAAAAACAGAAGGATTTTCATTAACCTGATCGAACCTCCTGGAATATGATAACAGAGGCAATAACAGACACCTCCCCTCTGGCCAAGGATGAAGAAAAGCTTCCTAGTTATGAAGAAGATGGAGAAAATTGGAGTAGAAGAAAGGAAATTACTCAAAAATGGCTGAAATGTCAACTGTTATTAAAAAGCCTTCACCTGGAGAGAAATAATGAGTGATAGGAACAGGCATACGACGAGGGAAGCTGAACAGACAGATAACAAGTGGGAGAGCAACCACCCAAGAATGGTTCTTGAAAGCCACACTGGCGACTACAGGGGTGGGCTGACCTCCAGAGCTGTGCCTGGTGTGACCTGTGAAGAATTTGGGGTCCTGAGAGGCCGTGCCTGTCAGAAGGGTGATAGCACTGCAGGTGACAGCAGCCCCAGGATATCCCCCACCCCCGACGAGCGAGTCCCAAAGAACCACAGTTAAATCCCCCTGGATTTTGAAATATCCATCCAGAAGTGCTGATTCCGCCCTCCTGTCACTTCTCTGCTGTGCCTGCTCGAGGACATGAACAGGGACAATCCTGCTTCCCCGGGGCACCTGCGGTGCCAGCAGCACGGCCGGGAACGCAGCCGCCAGCAGTGGGAAAGCAGCTGCCATCACCCAGGAGCGGACACCCATCCCTGTGAGCCCCCGGGGACCATCAGCCCGCTGAGCCGGGGCGGCCGCGGCCCCGCACGGCCCCGCACGGCCCCGGCGCTGCCGGGAGGGAGGGGAGTGTCGGGGCAGTGTCCCTGTCCCTGTCCCTGTCCCTGTCCCTGTCCCTGTCCCTGTCCCTGTCCCTGTCCCGCAGCACGGCGGGACCGCCCGCTCCCGCGCCCAGCCACGGCAGCTCCATCCCCGCCGGGGGTCGGGCCGGAGCCGCGCTGCCCCCGCTCTCCCGGCGCGGACGTAAAGCCCGTCCCTGCTCCCACCCCGCTGATTCCTCCAGCACTGCCGCAGCTGCCGTGCCGGGAATTCTGGAGCAGGAGCCGTTCGCATTCCCGGCGGCTCCTCCTCTCCTGGCGTTTCCCTCCAGCGCCTTCCAAGAGCTCCATTCACCCCCGGCAGAACCCCGGGCACGGCCCCGGCTCCCCCAGCCCAGCCTTGCTCTGCCCCACATTCACACTCCTGTTGTGGCCAGAATCCTCCGAATCTGACAAGATTCACTTTTTGGGATGCAAGAAGTGAGAGTCAAACCTCACACATTTCCTGCCGGAGTAAGGTTGAGGGCAGCAGGGAGTTAGGAGCTGTGCCTGCTCAGAAGTTGGACTTTTCCAAACCCAAATCGTCACCTTCAGAGGAAAATATAGACGCAGTAAAGCCACCCCAGCCGCCACCATCACCTTCAGCATTCTCCTCCCACCAGCAGTCTGGACCAGCTCTCCCCTGCCAGCCTGCTCTGGTGTCATCAGCACTTGCCCTGGGCCTGGAAGTCCTCTCATATTTACAGAAGTTTTGGGTACCACCAAGTGCACTCAGCAGCTGCGTCAGAGTGATAAGCCTCAATTCATGCCAGGGGGGACAGACATGGGCAAAAGGAAACTGTGAGGTCCCAGCTGCCTCAGGGACTGGTTAAACTGGGTGCTCACAAGCAGCTTCTGATCACGGCTACCATGTGGCCACAGTGGTATTAAGTCAAAAGTTGTACTTGATGATCTTGGAAGTCTTTTCCAACCTTAATGATTCTATGATTTGGGGATAAATCCTGCAAATTCTCACACTTTTGGGAGAACACATTCAGACAAAAGACTAGCTCAAGAGTGACCACACAGGAGCTGACCAATGTCACTCTCCTCTCCACCTGCACCAAGAGAAAAGAGAGAAAGCTCCACATGCAGGCAGCAGCATGAGAAGATTTTTCTGCTTCCTTCCCCACACCAGGGTTTTGGCAATTTGAGGCACCTCAGGGCAGCCCACAAGGAATCAAGAGTCCTTGGAAGGACGAAGTCCAGGCACTGAGAGATGGAGGACCTGACACACCTTGGTCTGACAGATCAGGGTGAATCTTCCTCATGGGTCACTGCATTTGACGCCAGAGCAGGGCAGTAATAGCCCTGGCATCTCCAGTGGTTGGATTTCCTTCGAGTTGCAGTAGAGAAAGGAAGAAATCAAGCAGCTAGTGTCTGATAGCTGGTGGGGCTGGTGACTGGTTTCCTCACCTTTTTAGCCTCGAAAATAAACTTTTTTTTTTTTCAAGACTGGGGGAACTATCAATGCCTGTGTCCATGGCCTGACCACGTTGCAGCAGCATGTATGGCTCCCAGGGAGCAGCCAGCCCAGTGAATGTGTTCCTCAAGCCCCTGCTCCTACACTGCTGGATTCCAGCTCCCTTGTGAACTTCCCAGCAGCAAACAGGATGATCACACAGAGATGGAGACAGAAAAATCCAAATACCTTCAATCCAAGGTCTCCTAAAGAAACAAATCCCTTTAGAGTATCACTCCTTGTAGTGTGTTTTGTTTTGAATCCCTGTTTGTCTCCTATTCTCCTCCCTAATCCCCTCCCTTTCCCAGTTGCCAATTTTCCCAAGCTCTTCCCTAACCTCCTCCCTTCCAAGCTGCCAATCCTCCCTATCCCTACCCCTTTCTCCAGAGAGTTCTGTGTCTGTCTCATCGCCCTCGACACCCCATTTGTTACTTCGTATTATTCCCTCCCCTCCCCCGTCTTCCCTGACAGGCTCATAAGCTGTTTGCCCCACCTTATACTCCTCCCTTACCATATCCTCATTGGTTCACTTTCCTACACCCCTACTCCTGAGCTGCTGTATAAAAACTTCTGTTCACCCCCCCCCCCCAGTCCTGTCTGGGAGCCCAGGAATAAATCCATCTTGTCCCGCCCCAAGCCCTGTGCCATCGCTGTCTGTCCCTGCCGATAACCGGGAATTGCAGAGCTCGCAGGGAACAGTCGCGCCCCTGCCGCGGCCGCCCCGCACAGCGCGCGCTGCAACAACTCCTGTTTTACAGCTCAGCACCTCCCAGCTGTGCTAAACTTCAGTTTGCACAGCCACCACACTCAGCTCTGCTCCCAAATCCCTGTCAGTGCCACAAAGCCATGTTGTCACTTCCCCCCCAAGATCACAGCACATGACATCAGCCCTTGGCTTCATTCATAGTTCAAGTGATGAGCTCTCCATGCTCTACCACAAGCCAGCGGGGTCAGGAGGCTGAAAGCTGCTGGAGACAAGAGCCTGCTGCCTGCACACCAGTCTGCCCAGTGCCCTGTGTGAACTGGAAATACCAGCAAGCCCCCTGCATTCACCCACTGAACAGACTTGGCTCTCAAAGCAAAACAGTTTGCCACCTTTTCTGTATCCCACATCTCAAAGCCAGGTGTGAAAAGGTAAAGGTAAATTGTTTCTTTACAAAGGAGATGTAAAAAGGTAAATTGTTTATTTACAAAGAGGATGGAACAGATTCCCAGGACACACACACAGAGTTAACAGAGGGTTTTGAGAGTAATTTGCTTGATGCTACATGAAGTCCCCAAAACTCATCCTTTCCTCAATAAGATGGGCCTTCAGTGGCCACCAGAGAAGGTGCCATCATTTACCTCCTGGACCCCACACCCTCGATCGCAAACACACCTCACAGCATGGAGTAAAGGTAATAAATGTTCATTTACCCCCAAATTGATGCAGCTGCTGCATTAGCTAAAGGCCAGATCTGGAGGGCAGAGTGTGACCCTTGGGAGTGCAGCAGATGTCCTGCACCAAGCCATGAGCAGTATTTCAGGCAGGAATGGAGGCTGTGCAATAGCCAAGTTGTTGGAGAATTCAAGCGTTGGTATTTTTAGGCAGCAGGAGGACGTGTGGGAGAGCTCTCCCCATGCAGGCTGATGCCATTTGCTGCAGGGCACTCGGAATGAGATTTATTGACTACGTGTGATTTGAAAGCAACACCAGTGCTCCCAGAGAGCCAGGTACTGATCAGCAGTGCTGGGGCTCATGTCAGCCTCAGTTTAGGAGACAAAATTTCTCTATAAACGTGTAAACATGAAGGACACATGTAAAAAAAACCATTTCTGCTTGCAGGGATGCTCTAGCTTCCAACTCCAAAAGCAGCCACTGTGAAAGCCTGCTAACTAAACTAACTAGAAGCAGATGATCAAAAGCAGGAAAAAATGCTCTTTTTTTAATATGGCAGCCCAAAGTGTTGGCTGTAATCAAATGATTATCATCCAGGTTTTGATGCTGGGGAGAAGATTCTCTCTTCATCAAATACAAGTTGCTCTCTGGGTAGCACATCTGGATGTCAGATAGCTAACAGCAGCAAAGCAAAGCCTTTCTGGATCTGGGAAAGGAAAGACAGCTCAGGTCAGGAGACATGAGCCTTCTGGCTCTACTTAAAACCTGATGGATAAAAATGAGTAAAGCCATGTTATTGAGCACATGGTGAATGGAGAGCCCAAGCCCCCGGAAGGGTTCTGGGAGGAGATTCTCCAAAGGATGCTGGAAGTGACCCAAGACTCCATCCCATGTCCCAGTAAAGGCACATCCACTTCAGGTGCTGCGATGCTGGGGAGGAACATGGACAGCAGCTCTCCACAGGCACATGAGAATCTCCAGAATTTCCACACATCCACTCTAGCACAGCCAGGTTGTCCAAGCAGCAAAGCTTGAAAATTTGGGTTGGTCAACATGCCCTGGATCCTTCAGAGGCTTCGGTTTTCTGCTCCTCTACCTCCAACATGGCCTCCTCAACCCTCCCCAGCCTGCCTTAGCCCAAACTGCTGGCAGATACAGCCCTGGCTGCAGGAGATGTGGGGACTGGGTCCCCTTTGCCCATCCAGTGGTGCATCCAGACTGGACATTGCCTTCAATGATGCTCCAGTCCCACAGCAACCTTGCGCGACAGGACCTCTGCTGCTGCCAGCATCTCTGCACAGGGACATAGCCAAGAGTGATTCCATCCTCAGTCTTGTGGGAGACACGTCACCAGCACACTGGGATGGCAAAGGCTCCACCAGCACTATGTCCCAGTGATTCCCACCCTGGCAGATCCCAATCCATGGCCAGAAACCAGCTGTAGCCACACCAGAAAGCCCCGAAAACATTCCCTTCTGCAGATACATGAGAAAAGCAGGACTTGGCTGTGCCACCCTCACACTTCACTCCCACCACCCCTTCCCAAGAGTAGGAGCTCAGCTTCACAGCATGCCAGGGAAAGCAAACACAGGAGGGAAAAATCCAGGAGCACCAGAGCCACTACATCAGGCAGAGAAACCATCCCAGACATGGCAGCTCTTCCTGAGCTTCGAAACAACACCATGCCCAAAAGAGCCCTGAAACAGCTCCTTGCACTCCCCAAATCCAGGTGTCACCCAGGGAGACCCCAACTGAGCTGGGTACTCCTTGGGATGGAGCAGGAATTGTAAGGCACAGAGCCTTCCACCACACCAGGACACAGGGCTCAGGTCTGTCCCCAAGGACAGAGGATAAGAGGGCACAGAGCCCATGCCCCTGGCTCTGGCCTTATTTGAGGACCCCAAGTGGGCTCACAGGACATGGAGTGTCCAAGGTGGATCCTGAGAGCTCCATCTGCAAGCAGGAGTGTCATCCTCCAGTGTCTCCCAGGGAAACCACACCCGCACATGGCACTTGGTGTTATGTGGGGCAGTGTGGGACCGGAATAACTCCTCTCCTGGCTGTGAATAAATCAGCCACAACCAAAAATAACCTCTGGGTATTTTTTTACTCCTTCCTGGAAAACAGTTTGGGAGAGATACTTGAAAAAAGCCCAGATCTACTTAGTTACACCTGCCAGACATTGAATTACAGGGCAGATTAAGTGGATTATGGATTTTGTACAAACCCGTCTTTCCCCTCTGTGCCCGCAGCCCCTGGCACTGGGAATGTCTGCATGGGGAGCAGTTCTAGGCATCACCACCAAGCCCATTTAACTCAAGATCAAGAGCCTGATATCAGCTTTATGACACATGTGTTAATGCCACATTGAGGCTACAAACACCTTCCCAGCTCTGGAACCAGAAAGGCCAAGCTTTGGCAGGAGAAAATCCATGTGAGGATGCTCTGCACTAATGAGTCTCTGAAAAGGTGAGAGTTGGGCTGGGGCTAGATGTCCCTTTCTCCCAGGCTCCAGGCATGCCATGTTCAGCCCAGTTCCTTCCTCTGGGCTATGGACCCCCCGGAAACCCTACAGCTGCAGTGTTTGCCCTGTCCCAGCACATCACATCATGATGTGGCCAGGAGGGAATCTGGAATTGCAGAGAAAATTCCACCAGGAATTTCCACCAGGAAAGCGTGGAAATGAGAAGTTTAAATGCACGCACCTGCCGCATGGGCAGCAATTCTGGGAGGGGACACATTCCCTGCCGTGTCATCCTGTCCTGGTGAGGGATGCTGCCCTCTTTGGAAGGCGGGATGTGGAGTCCAGGCAGGAGGAGCCTCCTTCCTTCCCTTCCTGCCGCACAGCCCCGCGCCCGCTATTTAAAGCACTCGGCCCTGCTGACAATGCCTTACCGCCCGTCAGAGGAGCTGGCCCAGGCCCCCGTGCTCCCTGGCACAGCTCTACCTCCGGGACCACCAACACGGGGAGCTGGACAGGGCAGGAGCTGCAGGGAAGAGGCACCATGCAGCAAAATCCCCGGGAAGTGCCCTCTCCTGGAAACCGCTTGACACGGACAGGAGGATGGGGAAACGAGCTCTCATCTGCCACTTGCTTTCTTCTTTTTTAAATGTTTGGATGCAATTAAAGGCAGCCACCCAGCCAGCACCTCCTCGCGCTTGCTAAGAGAAGCATGGCAGGAACTGAAAACCAGCAGCAGGAAAAAAATAATCTGCATTTCAGATAAATTCCAGCCTTGTCAATCCTGCAGGATTACAGAACTGGAGGCAGCAACCCACGAGCTGCTTAAAACATCAGGGTGAAGATTCAGCTACGGAAAAGCAACGTGGAGGACACAAGGTCAGTCCCCTCCTGGCCAGTGGCTTTTGGAGAAGCTTTAACACCCAGCTCCCAGACCCTCCTGTGGGATGGGAATCACTGCGCTGCCAGTGCTGCCCACTGCTGAGGGTCAGCAAGTTTTGCACAAAAATGAGAGAGATGAGCAGCTACTTCATTCATAAAACCACAGAATCACAGCACGGCGTGGGCTGGAAAGGACCTTAAAGCTCAGCTCATTCGAACCCCCTACCATGGGCAGGGACCTCCTACTGACCCCTACTAACCAAGCCCTGTCCAGTCTGGACACAGACACTTCTGGGGATTCAGGGGCAGCCACAGCTTCTCTGGGGAGTCAGGTGGTGTTCCAGGGCCTCACCACCCTCACATATATTTCTTCCCAATATCTAATCTAAATCTCTCTTCTTGCAGTGTGAACCCTCTTGTCCCGCCGCTCCATTTTCTTATGCAGAGTCCCTCTCCAGCTTCCTTGTGGCCCCTTCACACCCTGGAAGGGGCTGTGGGGTCTCCACACAACCTCCTTCTCTCCAGGCTGAACTACCCCAGCTTTCTCAGCCTGATTACTCAGGACATCCTTACCCTACAAATGAACTCCAGGCTTTTGCCCTTTTCTCCACAAGGATTTCAACCTTCTTCACCACACAACAAACAGAAATAATATCCAATTATATCAGCACAACGTTTTTTAGCAAAGAGCCTGGAATAATTTTCCAAAACTTCTGTTCCAGATGGGCCCAAGCACAGACCTGTCCCCCAACACTGCAGTTGTTCCATGTGATATTTTCCCTCCTCCCTCCCAAATGCCAGCCTGTGTGAGCACACCCACATGGGCACCCACCTCCAAGCTTTTCGTCTGCTCACAGAGGAGGTCTTTAAGCACTGAAAACTCCCAACCACATCCCCAAGGCTTGGACCCACCTGCAGGGCCCACAGCAGAGCACTCAGCCTGGGTCAGGTCTGTCATCCCACACCTGGTGCTTGGAACGTCCCAGAAATCATTTGTAAGGAAGGTGCTTGTCATTCACCTCTCTGGGAGCATAGGTGGGCAATGGATCCAACAACCTTCTCCTCCAGTTAATATTCAGAGACCTCACAGCTCAGTTTTGGGAGCCATCGGGGAAACCTCTGGCTCACCAAAGCATTCTTTAGGAAGAAATTAATTGTGAATTAAGGTTTCAAGGTTAGATAAAAAATACAGTATCTTTCTGCTTTGCTGGAAATCCTGAAACTGCCTGGCACTCCCCAGGCAGAGGATGGGACTCTCAGGTCAATGTCTCTCCATGTGCACAGAGTGGAGCCCTCTAGAGGTATTCCCAGTTGGGCCCCAGTTTGAGTTCAGCTTCCTCTGAGGCTCCAAGAATGCCTCTCCTAGCTCCAGTGTGAACTTCCAGCTCCAGCAAAGTGTCAGGCTCTTTCCCAGCACTGACTCAGGACCTCCACATCCTCACCCAGCAGAGCGGGACCTACCAACTCACACTCACTCAGCCTCTTCCTCATCCCTGTCCTCATTCCCAGCCCCCAGTGGGAGCTGCCCCAAAGGACAAGACTTGCAAAAATGTCTCTCCAAAGATGCAGATGAGAAGAGTTTCAGTGGGGGTTTTATCTCTGGTGTCTTCTGAGACAGCTGAGACAGGCAGGAACCCAAATCTCCAGCACGTCCAGTCCCTCTGCATCTCCACTGGAGCTGCTGCCAAGCACAGCTGGATTGGTACAGAGCAAGACCCACTCAGCACAAAGACACAAAGCTGCACAGGGATGAGATGTTTAAACCCACATCTGCCAAGCTGGCCACTCCAGAAAACAAGATCTGTCCATCAGTCCCACTGGTGTCTCAGGAACCTGCCAGTTCAGAGGCATCCCCTCCTGCTGGTGACACTGGTCCCAGACAGCCTCTGGACTGACTCCTGGGAAAGAGCTGCAGGAGAAGCAAGCACTGAAACTGGGAAGGCACCTGTGCACCCAAGCACCACAGGGTGCCAGGGAGATGGCAGCAGGGACTTGTGCTGACTCCCTGACAAACGGCTCCCTGACAAATCTCCAGGGAAATCCCTAGACATCAGTCCTGTTCCCCAACCAGTACATGCAGGGAGCAGCACACCATGATGTCCCCAAGAGCACAGGTACCTGAGGCTCTCAGACCATCAGCGACACAAAGACATCCAACTTTCCACCTTCTGCTGTGTGGGCAACACCACAACCAAGAAACTCCCAAACCACATGGGCACATTCATCCAGGTCCCAAACTCTAGCTCACACTTGCCTCTGGACCAGCTCCTGCTCATACAGTGGCTTGGTGGTATTAAACATACTAGGAGAACCTCATTCCAGCATTCAGCAGATGGTGGCAAATGAGCTAAAATGAACACTTTGCCAATCCTGACTTGGCCAAAACCAGGGCCTTCCCATAAGGGTTTGCAAAGCTTTAACAAAACCCAGCTCCCTAAGCCAATTGCTGCTCTAATGATGCAATTGAGGGGATAAACAAAGCCCTTCAAGGCTGGTTATTCGGGAGCAAACAGTGCTGTCTGGAGGCAGCTTGCAGCAGCCCTGTGAACAGAGTTAACAGAGGCTGGGAACCAGTGTGGGAACAGCTGGAGCTAGCCAGGCTGGCCGGATGCTCTGTTGGTCCAACCCTGAGCACACAGGCCAATGTTTAGGTTGAACCAGATCCATGAGCATCTTCCCAGTTCCAAGCTGGGCCAGCTTGGAAGGCATTTACCTGGTGCTGAGCTCCAGGAGCATGTGTGTGGCAGCATCCTCATGAGCCCGTTCAGGCAGATGCTCAGTGAGGCTGACACAGAGCTCGGCACTGGGCACTGGATGCTCCAGGGCTGGAGGCAGCACCGAGGAAGGCGGGAGGAGACAGTGCTGGGAAATCAGAGAACCGACCAGGAGAAGGCCATGGTAGGAACCAAGCTCACCAGCATTCCTGCCCTCCTCTCGGTGTAAGGCAATATCTGGGGGAGGGGATGCAAAAGGACAGCTTAGGAGCATATGGGGGGCTGGCAGGGGCAGAGAGTAGCTGAAAATCAAGGCCCCTTCTCCCGGGTTAAGGAATTACTGTCCCCTCGCTGCCCCCCATACCATGCGGCCTTGGGGGATGTTCCCACCCTTCACTCCCCTGCCTGCACACCCAGTGGGGATGGGGCAGCACATCTCCCCGACTCTCGGTCCGGGGCCAGTGGACTGAGGGAAGCAATCCTAACTCAAATGCTCGGTCTGAGGGTAAAGCCAGGGCACAGCAAGTCCCCCCTCCAATCCAAGTCGGGGTGAGAATGACATACCCCAGCTCAGACTCAACTGAAGGGAAATGAGGGAGCTCAGCACACCCTGACTCAGATACCCCCTCCAAGGGGTAACAGGGTGGGAGACGAAGCAACCCCCGAGCGAGTCAGCCCCTTCCGGGGGAGGGGGCAGAGCATCCCCCGGGGCACGGCAGGGCTGGGCATCCCTACTGCGGCACCGCCCCGGGGGCAATGGGGAGCATCCCCAGTAGGGATGTGGGCGAAGGAGGGCAGAGCATCCCCATGGGGTGGCAAAAAGGGCAGAGCCCGCCGAGTCCAGCCCCACCAAGGGGGCTGAGCATACCCACGGGAGGGGCCGAGCATCCTCTCGGGGGGCAGCAGAGCATCCCCGGGGGAGGCAATACGAGCAGAGTCCTCCGGGTCTGGCCCCACCGCGGGGGCTGAGCACCCCCCGGGAGGCCCCACGGGGGTCACGGGGGCCGAGCTCGCCCCGGGCGGCCCCGCGCGGCCGAGCATCCCCCGTGGGCAGCGCGGCCCCGCCCGCACTCACCGCCCGCCGAAGTCGCTGGAAGCCGCCGCTGCCGCCGCCGCCGCCCCGCCCTGCCCCGCCCACTGCGTCACCGTCCCCGCCTGGCCACGCCCCCGATCGGCCACGCCCCCAGAGAGGGGGTCGGGGGTCGGGGGTCAGGGTGGGACCGGGGGTCCTCCCGGGGACAGGAGCCTCCCCGGGGACAGGGTCCCCTTGGAAAGGGGAGGAAACCTTCCCCCGCTTCGGGCGTTAAACGACTTTCAGGAGCGACAGAAATCCCCCTAAGGGAACTCTCTTTGAGGGCAGAAATCCCTTTGGGGGCAGGAATTCCCCCGGGAGGACAGAAAACTCTGAGGTAGGGCAGAAATGCCCATGTGGGAATAGGAAACTCTCTTGTGGGGAAGGTTCCTCCCTGGGGGAGGTACAGGAATGCCCCTGGAATGGGCATAGAACTCTCCTGGGGGCAGGAACCTCTGGGGTTTATAAGTCCCCATAGGGGCAGGACTCCCCAGGCGTTTTGTCCAACCCCGGAGGGAGGGAGGCAGGAGCAGGCTGTAGGGTGTCCCAAGCTCTGGGTGCCCCGTCCCCCCCCCGCACCATGTGGGGAGCAGCGATGGGGGCAGGCACTGGCGCCTAGACTCTGCCCCAGCCCCCTCCTCACCCTGCAGGGCTCAGTTCTGAGACCTGGAGAGATGAGGTGTTTTACCATGGGCTCCCCTCAAGGATGTCTTCAGCATCATAAATGGAATTTGGGGCAGAGGGCATCCATGAACTTCAGTGGGAGCAGTCACAAAAGCCCACCCTGCTCAACCATCCTGCCCTGAACAGGGGCACCCGTCACAAACAATTAATTTAGGGGCCTTGGAAGTACAGCCCCGGCACAGCCTTTGGGATCCCTCAGCAGTCCTCACCCAGCCTACCAACGAGGAGCTCCTTTCTGTGACCCCACTGGGAACAACTGGGATCAGTAGCATCATCACATAGCAGCACCTTCCTCTCTCCAGGAAGGACATCAAGCTCATCCTCAGGATTTTTGCTGGAGGACCCTGGGGAGGTCTCACATAAATGTCTCCAACCCACCAGAGGAGGGAGTGTGCTGTATCCGCCCGCTGGCCAGACTCGGGAACAACTGCCTTCACTCCCAAGAACATTTCATCTCTTTTCCACATGCTAGAGTTTTCTAAGCCAAGACCAGCTTCACTTTTAAAAAATAATACTGTGATACAGTTCTCAAACAACTATGATGAATAGGATAATTCAGGGAAAACGTTTTCAAGTAAAGAGGTGGGTGCAGCCAGGAGCACCAGGATCTAGTTTATTGACTGCCATCCATATTAATTTGTACCCATTGCCTGAAGAACCGATGGATTAGGAGTAGCCTTTCTGTCAAGGAATGGCCTTTCCTGCCTGGGATGATCAGAAGTTTTCTCAATCAAATGTGCTCCTTGCTGATAGAATGCTCTTTGTGTATTTAAGAAACGCTGAGAGAAATAAGGTCAGGCAGGGAGGTTATGGACATACCAGCTCCTGGCCATGCCTGGGAAGCAGAAGGAATGTGGATTTCTTGGATTTGTCCATATTCCATGCTTTATCCTGCGCTGGAGAGGCCCAAGAGCTGACACCACAGCTGTGAAAACATCTGTCGTTCCAATCCTCTGCTGAAGTTTTGTAGGAAAGGGGCACAAGTGGGAATGCAGCACTCTGGAGTGTTCAGAGCCATTGAGGGAGAATGGGGCAGGGCTAGGCTCTTCAGTTGCTGTGTAAACCCCAAAGGAGGGGAGCGGGATTCCACCAGCCTGCCCAGTTTATCCCAGGACTGGGCAGGACTCTCAGCCAGCTCCTGGCAGTGCCCAAATCCCCTTGTGAGCAGGGCACAAGCCCTCAAGGGGACACAGGCCCCCAAATCTCCGTCAGACCCTGGGCTGCCAATCACAATTTCCCTTTGCAGATCCCCTGGTACCAATTCCTCCTCCATGGGGTGCCACCACTCCTTCAGCAAGCTCCGAGAACTCATATCAGCCCTTAAAATTGGCAAATGCAGTTTACAGCTGGGGGCCACCCATCACTACTCCCACCACAGAGGTGTGGGTGGCCCTGGGAGGCTGTGATGTGGGCTGTGAATGGCCACTGCTCCATGGGTGTCTCCTGGGAGTGTTTCAAATCCTCCAAAATCATCAGCATAAACTCGGCCAACACTGTCTTTTTAGTGTCAGTGGCATTACTTTATCTTTGGCCAGGGTGTGTGTGGCCAACAGAGTTCCAGCCTCCACACAGACAGAAATACAAAACCTTTTCATATGTTTATAGTTTATACATTTTCAGAAGAAAAGGGAAAAAAAAGGAAAGAAAACCCCAAACAAACAAACAAAACAAAACTTCATTTAGTCTACATTCCATAATTCTCTTATAATTCTCTTTCATTTAATACTGTTCTATCCTCTACCAGTTACTGATTTCTCACTTTTTATGTTAATTAGTCCATATTTTTAGTATCTCCTACTTTGGAAAGTAGGAACTATTAACACAAAGATGGAGTCTTTGTTCACATCTTCTTTATCTTCAGGTTTCTGCAAAATGTCCTTGTGGTTCATAAACTCAACATTCCAAATGTCCAACCTCACCAATATGTTCTTCTCTCCCAGGCTTTGTTCACTGAAGTATATCAGACTTAGTTTATCAAAACTTCAATGTCAGTACTTTTCCCAATCTGTGTTCCTATGGAAGTGGCTCATGGCAACTTTGCTAAATGCTGGAAAAGAGTAATTTAAAAACCACACACTATTTATAATTTATATATAGGTTATAATTAAAGTATTTAATTTAAAAGTTAATTAAAACCATTAACTAAAATTATTATTTAAAAGTTACATTGTTTCTAACAAGGGGTTGCGTCAGGGCAATAATCTCAGAACTCCTCTTTACTGGGAGCACTGGGGGGGCTGCAGTCACCACAGAACCCTTTTTACTGGGGGGCCAATTGCCTCAGAGACCCTCCCGACTAGGAGGATGGGGGGAATCCCCTCAGAGCCCCTCCTTACTGGGATGACTGGGAAGGGCAAATATCTCAGAGCCCCTCATTACTGGCAGGACTGGAGAGCAAAATTACCTCAGGGGCTGTCCTTACAGGGAGGACGTGGGGGCAATTCCCTCAGAGATCCCTGTTCCTGGGAGAACTGGGGACCCACTTACTCAGAGGCCCTCGTTACTGGGAGCACTGGGGAGCCAGCATTCTTTAAGGCCTTCGTGACTGGGAGGACGGGGGTGCGGTTCACCTCAGAGACCCTCAGGACTGGGAGGACTGGTGTGTGTGAGGGATCCCCTCAAGTGCCCTGGTTACTGGGAGGGCGCAGTCACCTCACAGACCCTCGGTACCGGACGGAACTCCCTTAGGATCCTCCATTACTGGGAGGACTGGGGAAGGCTGGAAGCCCCTCAGGGCCCCTGTTAATGGAGAAGAAGGAGGGGGCAATCCCTCAAACACCCCCATTATGGGAGGGGCAATTACTTCACAGATCTTCATTATTAGGGGGGATCTCCTCAGGGATCCGCTTTGCTGGGAGGGAATCTCCTGAAGCGCTCTTGTTACTGATGGGACTGTGGGGAAGCAGAAACCCTCAGGGCCCCTCCGAGGGAGCGGCGATGCGTCACGCGGTGACGCCGCAGCGCCGCGCGGTGTCGCGGGGCTGACGCGCGCGGGGCGGGCGCTGTGGCGCTGTCCCGCTGTCCCCGCGGGGCCCGGCCGGACATGGCCCCGCGCGGCCGCCCCGCCGCCGCCGCCATGCCCCGCAGGGCCGCCCGCAAACGCCTCAAGTTTCGCGCCGACGACGTGTGCTCCGAGCGGGGTGAGAGCTGGGCCGGGCCAGCGGGGCCGGGCCAGCGGGGCCGGGCCTGGGCCGCGACTGAGAGAGGCCGGGACTGATGAGGGGAGCGGGGGCTGTGAGGGAAGGCGGGCCTGAGGTGAGCCGGGCCGAGCTTGGCGCTGCTGGTGCACGCCGGAGAGGAGGCCTGGACGCGTATTAGGGCCTGGAGGAGTAGTTAAAGGGCCTGGGCTTGGCCTGGGTGAGGGGGATGAGGGAAAGAACACGGTCCAGTGTCACCTAGGAGTGAGCTGGGCCCTTCGGGTCTGTGCAGGCAGAGAGCCACTTCCAGGAGGGATCCACCAGCAGGGTTCTGGACGGATGTGTGGAAATTAGCCCTCTTTGCCTGTGGAGGAGGAGCCTGAGACCAGAGGATCAGCCAGGCTCGAGTTGGGCTATGTGAGGGAGAATGGGATTATCACTGGCTGAGGTATTGGGAGAAGGAGAATTGCGCTGGGCTGGGTGGGGGCGTGGGTCTCTGAGCCTGATAGACCGATGGTCTGGAGTAGAGACTTGCTGGAGACTCCTGGCCTGCATGTCTCTGCTGAGACTCATTTTCTTTCTTGTACATTTCCCCTTTGAGCCTCTGCTCCTCTGGGGACTGTTCACTTTAGTCATCATGACTCTTAGCCCTTTTGTCCCTTCCCCATAATCCCTAATCCTTCTGACCCGTTTCCCCCTCTCTGCAGTGACGGTGGCAGATTATGCCAACTCTGACCCAGCTGTCGTGAAGTCTGGGCGGGTGAAGAAAGCTGTGGCCAATGCAGTGCAGCAGGAAGGTGAGTCTGCCCTGGGGCCCCAGCCTTCATTGTGCTGCCTTCAGGATTTGCTCTGCATGACATAGGAAACTCTTCCTTAAACTGAGAAAATGTGTGTCCTTTAGTGCTGAAAATGAACCCATGATACGCTGTAGACAATCAGGTGTTAAGGACTTAGGAGGTTTTGCAGAAAGCCTGCTGCAAGAATTGCTGAGTCTTTGTTAGTGCCTGAAATGGAAAGGCTTTGGTGTCATCTCCTGCTTGAGGTAGAAAATAATGTTGTAAAAGTATTTATTACTTTATTACCACATATAAAATTGTAGATAACTTTATTAGCAGGTAAAGTTCTTTGCTGGGGGAGTAAGGATGTGATAGGTTTGTCAGACGTGTTGCGAGGAGGTCTTTGGAGGGTGTTGCTTTATTTTTTGGTGAACTTTGTCAAGAAGTTTTCCTGGAAAGGTAGTGCAATATTTTGTTATCTACTTCCTCTTTGTCTGGGAGCTTTCTGAGCTAACATGCTCCACTTGCTTGAGAAATGGTGATGTTTAGGACTTTTAAATGTAGCTGGTCACACGTCTTGGAGGTGGATGTTGTGTTGACAGGGATGACTGAACTTTTCCTAAAGGGAAACTCTTGGTTTGCTGCTGGAATCTTGCATTGTTGGAGGCAGTATGCACTTGGCATGAGTGCCTGTTAGGGGCAGTGGTGCTCCTGTACATTCTCTTCAGCTGCTGCTTCTAAAGCTTTTAAGATCAGGGCACTTCCCTCTTTTGTGGCCTCATTTGTTTGGGGCCCTCCCAGTCCCACTCCTGTTCACCCATCTGTGTTCTGTTTCCTTGAGGCAAAGTCCAGCTCTTCAGCATCATTCTGGCAAACTGCTGGTGTTCTGTTCTCCCTGCCCCCAGCATCATCTGCTTCATCCAGTTTATCCCCTTTCCTGCTGTTTCTGGCTCACCTTCACCTCATCCTGGTGCCTTCAGGACACAGCATTTCCGTGCCCACCCCTATCCCAGGTCTTTGCAGTGCAGTCTCAGGGGTTTCACCTCTGGATTCACGGATTCTCAGAATCTCTCCTTCCCAGCCCCAGGGCTGTGCTCCAACCTTATCTGGTGCAGCCATGACCATGCTGCAACCTTATCAGGCCCAGCCTTATCTGTGCGTCTAGGGGTGCCATGCGTGGGAATAGGAGCCCCAGCTTTTGGCCTTGCTGCCTTCCAGAAACTTGGCTCAGAGTGAACTGTGCTGGGTGTGACCACAGTGGCTGGGGCGCTTCCCACAGTGAGCATCCAATGGGAGCTTCACCTTCACTGGCAGGGGAGCCACGCCCAGGAGGAATTTTTCTGGGCTTCTCTCTTCCCCATTCTAATGCCCAGGATGGGAGGATTGCGACAGTGAGGTGAAGAGAGGGTGCCTCTGCAGGATTGCAGTGCAGCCATTCACTGCTCAGTGGACTTGTGCTGTTGACTCAGAGGTTGACTTTTCCTTAGGAGAGTGGGGTGTACCCCACTCAGAGTCCCTGTCCGTTTTGTCTTCTCTTGCTTGGCTGTATTTGATGTCCTAACTCACTGTCATTTGTCTTGCCACCTATTTCACTCTCTTTTTACCTATAAAAGGTCATGTGGAGAGGGCAGTGAGGGAAACAACAGCCATGAATACATCCAGGTGCCAGGAAAACATCCAGTTTACAGAACAAACTGCAAAGTGAGGTAGAACTGGTTTAGCAAAGCACTGAGGTGTGTCTAGTGAGTGAGTACAATCAAGTCCTGTCTGAAGACTGTCTTTCCATCTGCTCTTTGGTGGTTAGAAATGAGAATATTTTTCACTTGAGTTTATGTTCAGTTTCTTGTTGTTGTTTGTTTTTCTGCTACTTTGTCTCTGTGATTCAAACAGCACATTTTGCTCTTCAGTGTCTCTGGTGACTGCAATGGCTGGAACTGGGATGTATAAAACCTTCCTGGCCTTCAGTATGTGCTGAGTAAAAAATCTTCTATTCTTCACCTAGTTTGTTGGGCTGAAATTCAGCTCTTGAATGAATTTCACAGCCTATTTGCAAAGTCTTTGTGCTGCTGTGGCAGTGCCTCACACATCTGTAATGTAGGACCACACCTTTCTTTTTCCAAGACTATAATTACCGACTTTCATGTGAATTTTTCTACCCTAATGAGCCCTCAGTTTACAGATCGAGTTTTAAAAATAATATTTCTAAAAAGGGATAAGTCTAAACATGTCCTCAGATACAGGAAACAAGCAGCCCCAAGCTCCAGCTGACTCAACTGGCTGTTTTCCTCACTAGGCCAGAGCCTTCCCCTTCACTAAATTCCAGGGTAAGTGGAACTCCTGGGCTCTTGACACTGAGTTCCAGCCGCAGTAGATTGTGTCATCAGCCACAGGACAGTTGTCCTGCTGCAAAGGGAGTTAGACTTCTCCATGCTCATAAAACAGTTCCAGAAAAGGTGCTGGCTCCAGGCTGAACATGGTCTTGCAAGGCAACTCGGTGGTTTAGGGAAACTGGTTACCCCTTAGAAAGAGCCCGTTGTTTTTATTTGGAGTTGTAAATGGCTTCAGCTAAACCAGTGAGATCTGCATAATCATCCTCTTTGTTCATTATTTAAAACAAGCAGCTGAATAATTATGTTTCCCATTCATCCACCCTTGCTAATCTTTCTCTGACAAGGTAATCCTTGAGCTCAGGATTTACTTGCTTGTGTCACTCACCAGAAAGCTTTAAGGCAGTGGTTCCACGGAAGCATTTCCTGAACTTGGATCACCTTTTCCTCTCTGCTGTTGTACTTACTGTTGTTTATCATTCCAGTAAAATCCCTGTGTGGTTTGGAAGCATCCTGTGTCCCTACTGAGGAAGTTCTCTCCGTGTCGGGAGAGTCCTGTGACAGCAGTGATGAGATGGATACCAAGGAGAACATCAACGGGAGGGCTGCCTCGAGGAAAAAAAAGAGCAAAAGGCACAAAGGTGTGGTCACCTGCTGTCTCAGGGCTCTGTGGGCTCCTGCTTCAGGTCCAGTGTAGGGGATGCTTATGCTGGGGATTTACAGGATTGTCATGGGGCTCCTGGAGCATTCTGGAATTTGAGTCTGCACAAAGAAATGCCAAGGGTTTAGTCACTTGTAAATCTGCTGGCACTTGGTCACAGGAGCTGTATTTGCACAGAGGCAGAGCTTGGGGCATGAAATCAGAGCCTGAGAGCTCCTTGCTTTTAACAAATATCCCTCAGCCTTGGAAAACAAGCACTGCTATTCCAAAGTTGTGCAAATTTGCCACTGGCTGTGTTGCTTCACTGAACATGGGGTGGTGGCAGCAGGTTTGCTTTGCGGTTGAAGTACTGCTGTCCATGATGCAGTTGTTGGCAAAACACAAGCTCTGTTTCCAGTGTGTTTCCAAGGCTGTGATTTGTTACAAATGGGTTTAAAGGGCTCTTTTTTCAGCAAGGAAGTGCATTTGATCCTAGTGGCACTTTAATACATTAATTCAAGGAAGATGTATCCTTCAGCATTTGCGCTATGTGCAACTCTGTAAAAATCCATTGACAATGCAGTGTAAGCATCAAACAGTTCTGCTGGACTGGGGAACCCTGCAGAAGTTTCTAGTAACAGGTTGCTTTCAGGCTGAGAAGCAAATTTTAGCCAGTTTTCTTGAGCTTAATAGCAATTTATGTAGCACATGATCATCCATCCACCACAGACTGAGGGTGGACAGGACTTCCTCTGGGAAGGAAGTTAAAAGAGGTTAACCTCTCTTTTATTAAGGCATCCTTTGGAATCCTGGCAAAATAATATCTGAGCAGCTGGAGCTATGAGTCTGGGAATACAATATTCTGTTCTACCACAGCCTTGTGTTTCTGCTACATGTTTAGAGAGGAAAAAATGGTGATAGAACAGTGATGCTTCCAGCTGCCCTCTGAGTTCAGCAGTGTGGAGTTTGATGGCTTCTTGAGCCAGAACTGACACAGCAAAATAGGTGTAGCAAACCATTGTGGGTGGGCCTGCCATAAATCTGAAGTGCTGTAGGGAAGTGATCACATCCAGAGCTTTCTTTGGCAAGTATCACATGAGGATAAAGAACTGCCCTTTGTATTAACCTGCTGTCTCAGGGTTAGATCTGGCACCCTCAAGTTGCCAAACACCTCTTCTATGCCAGGGACCTCACAGCAGCTTTTCCTATTAGCACTGTGCATAAGTTGTTTTCCTTCTCTCTTCTTAACCTTTCTAATGCTCAGTGCTGTTCACTTACTTATATTCTTTAGAAGTATTTTTTACTCCTAGAGTTGGAGCAATGTCTGTGGAAAAAATTGTGGTGTAAACTACAAAACACTTCAGGAATTAAAGGAGTGTGAGCCCACAGTTCTAGCTGAGCAGTTTTGACATGTCTGAGAGGAAGAACTGGCTATTCTCTCAATCTGAATTGCATTAAAAGTTCCCATCCAAGAACCTGTAATGAAATTAAGAGATTTAAGAAAAGAAGCTGATTGCCAGGTGCAGAACAGAATTTCCCTCCCTGACAGAGCTCCTACCAAAATATTGTGACCACTGGAACAAAGACCTGACAAGCCTGGCAGTACCAATGATCAGGGTCTTCATGTGTGAAGCTATTTTAGTGACACGTTGAATGTGCCCTTACCATTAAAAATGCAGGAAATGGGCCCTCCTTTATATAAAATTGCCTCTTTATTTGACATGCAATTTTTATTTCTCAACTTGAGTGTGGTATTTCAGCTGATGCCAGGGTCAGGCATTAAAACAGGGTCCAGAAAGGCTTTGTGGTTTCCATCCTTGCACACAGCACTCACTTGGACAAGATTCTGAACAAAATGACCTAATTCTTTATGCTTTGAGCTGAGCTACTGGATTAGAAACCTCCAGAGAACCCTTTCAGCCTAAATTCCATTATGAATCTGCCACTTTGCCCACTTGTGCAGCAGGGGTAACAGTGGCAGGTGTCTGGCACAGGGGAGGTGTCGTGGCTGTGTGGACTCTGATGGGGGCAGGGAGCAGGGCCACTGAGGCTGTGCAGACTGGGGCTTTCCCTGTGTAAGTCAGCAGCCCAGCTGTGCTGCCAGGTGTGCAGCACGTATCTCTGGGTGGAAGCTGGTGCTGATGGTGCAGATTCCTGCACTAATCCACCCTCATTGCCTTTAGAAGATGCCGAAGGGGGAGGAGGAGAGGAATATCCCATCGACATCTGGCTGCTCCTGGCTTCCTACATCCGCCCTGAGGACATCGTCCGGTTCTCTCTGATCTGCAAGAAAGCCTGGACTGTCACTTGCACTGCTGCCTTTTGGACCAGACTCTACAGAAGGTGAGACTCTAGAGGGTTTTAAAACTGGTTGTGGGAGGTTTCAGTAGAGAGCAGTTCTCTGCAGAGCTGGAAATAAGGGAATAATGCCCTGTAGGACTGTGCCCTCTGTTTGCACATTGACATGGTGATGTGGGCCTCTCTTGTGTGATATTCTTACTCCTCAAAGTCAAGCTAGGAGAGCTGGGGTTGTTCAGCCTAGAGAAGAGAAGGCTTGGGGAAAACATCCCTGTGGCCTTAAAATGCTTTAAGGGGGCTTATAAAAGGGAGGCAGCAGGACTCTTTATATGGGTGGATGATGACAAGGCAAGGAATAATGGTTTTAAACTGAGGGCAGAGGGCAGGGTTAGATTGGATGTTAGGAAAAAATTCTTATTGTGAAGGCAGTGAGGTCCTGGCACAGACTGCCCAGAGAAAATATGGCTGTCCCATCCCCAGTAGTGTCTGAGGCCAGGTTGGAGCACACTGGGATAGTGAAAGTTGTCCCTGCCCATGGCAGGGGGGTGGAATGAGCTGAGCTTTAAGGTCTCTTCCAACCCAAACCATTATAAGAGTCTTAATATCGTATCTTCTTTGGGTCTGAAAATGGATCTTTGTGGTGTATTCCTGTATGTTCCCTATAAAATCTCAGAGCTTTGTGTCCTTTTCTGCTTGCTATGGCCCAACACTTGTATATATCAACCTCTCCAAGTATGTATGGCATGGTCAGTGCTGAAAGGCAGACGTCATTGATGGACAACTTGCCCTGCTCTAGTCACAGCCATCTCCCTGTAATTTGGGAATTTTGAAGCTGTACAGTGACAGGAGTAAGTAAAGCAAGGAGGGGCAAGGGGTTGTCAACACTTAATACAAATCCTTCTGTCCCAGTACATGCCACTGGGATATTCCTTCAGGAAAGAACATTTTCTTTACGGCTCTACGTGTTGCCCAGGAGGCACAAGCAGCAGGGGCACAGAGTAGAGAGCAGCTGTGGTCATCCTCGCCCCTGGTTTTTAGTGTGACATTCCCTAGCAAAGGCTCCTTGGGAATGTGATCAAGGAATAGCCCTTGAGTGCAGGTGTGCAGGCTGCTCAGGCAGTGCTGAGAGCTGCAATCAGCTTAGCTGGGAGTCCCTGGGAACCTGCAGCAACCTGCAGCCCTTTGTGCAGCCTGCAGCTGCATCCCCGGCTGGTCTCTGAGCAAACTAGAAATTATTGGGAATTGTAGTATGTGTAGGCTGGAAGCCTGCCTGGTGCAGGTCAGGGCTTTGAGGCTGCCATGTGGTGTCCTGTCAGCAGCACAACCCCCTCACAGCCCTCAGGGTTGACCAGAGTCCTGTGGTCAGTCAGATGTGGAGTTTTCCCCTGACATGGCTTTGTCCTTGCTGTGCCCAGGCTGTGTCCTGCAGCTGACAGCACTCCTGTGGGTTTTGCAGGCACTACAGCCTGGACGTGTACCTGCCCCTGCGCCTGCGCCCCGAGTCCATGGAGAAGCTGCACTGCCTGCGCGCCTGTGTCATCCGCTCCCTGTTCCACATGTACGAGCCCTTCGCCGCCCGCCTCTCCAGGAACCCCGCCATCCCAGACAGTACTCCCAGCACTTTAAAGAATTCCAGAGTAAGTGGCATCACTCAGAAACTGGGATTTGTCTGAGGTCTTGCTGTTTCTGCTTGGTTTGGTTTCTTCTTTCTAGAAGAAAACCAAATGATGTGGAGATGGTTACCAGTGAAGCTGAGGTATACGATGGTCACTAACTGGGTATTCTCAGTGGGATTTGTAAAAGTGGGCTGGTTACTTGTACCTGTAGAGTTACTCTTTGGAGTAACTTCTGCCTAAGTCCTGCACTACACCATCTTAACCAGCAAAAGGGCCCTGGTATCACTGGATATCTGAACTGCCAGGGATGTTTGCAGCTTCCCTTCCTCTGATCAAGGCTCCATAGGATCAGTTTTTATATGTTTTGCTTTATTCTGACACTGTCTGCCAGAGTACATCTCTCTGTAACAGGCCTCTGGAGAGCTCAGGAGTGACACTGATGCCAGGAGCTGTGTCACCCTGCTTTCCTGCAGGTCATCCATGATCTGGTGTGTGGGTGAGGCAGGGTGGTGATGCTGGGGTGAGCATGGCAAATGTGCAGAGCCAGTGTCTGCTTTGGGACTGGGCTGCACTGCGGTATGGGCAGGTAATGTCCTGTGCTATCCCAGCTTGGAGCACTTGCATATCATTATTGCTGTTGACCATTAACTCTGAAATGCCTTTGTGTCTCTTGTTCGGTTTTAACTTGCAACTGGCCAATACTCTGTGAGCAGCTTAAGCAACAATGTTAATTCTCCACCCTCCAAATCTTAGGTCAAAAACCTGTTGAATGAGGTCTTTGGAGCCAAACTGAAGTGGGTTTCATTGAGGAGTTGTTCTTTCTTTTCTATGCAAAATAGAGGAGCCTCATCTATCTGTACATGACATCCCACCTTTCTTCCTTCCTCTCCCTGTCACAGGCTGTCATAGGTTCGGGGAGCATCCCGCAGCACACAGGAGGTGGTGCTGCAGCACAGGGAAAAGCGCATGGCTCTGTGTGTGGTCTTATCTCTGCATCCAGAGCTCCTTATTTTCTTCCTGAGTCCCCAGGGTGGGGATCTTCATTCTTACCAACTGAAAAAGCAAGACACTTTGAGGAAATTCCAGTAGTCCTGAGCCCAAGCTCCCACTGCTCGTGGCTGTAGGAGTTGGAGCCCCGAGGCGGTGCTGGCAGGGTCAACATTTCGGGAGGATTCCTGGTGACATCATAACGGCTTTGGTGCCCACTGCTAGTGCTCCTCCTGTACTAACAGTTGGAGGAGGATCCTTTAAGTGCAGTCTTTCATTGTTCAGCTTTTTAAAAAGGAAATTAAATGGGGACGAGACTCTGTCAGAGCCAGTAGAGGTTTGACCTAACCCCTTGCAGCATGAAAGAGCCACCCTGAGTCTGGTCTTGCTGTACTACTGCACTGCAGGACTCTGAGCTCCACTTGTGTGATTGTGCACACAAATCCCTCAGCACAGAAGCTTTGGAGGAGGACCTGGCACTGCCTCCCCTCGTTCTGGCTTTCCTGGGCTTTGGTTGTACCTTTGTGGGTTGCTGACACTAACGGCAATGCCTACCTAAAGTGCATGTGGCTAGAGGAGAGCCCAGCCCCGGGTGTGATCCAACCTAGCTTTTCCTCTTTAATTTCCTTTTTTCTTTCCCTAGCCTAGCTTGTGTGGGACACTGGAGCCGTTATGGTGTCAGCAGAGGTGTTTGCCCTTTAAAGACACCCCATTATTTTGGGCGGAGCGGCAGCCGCACGGCGCGTCTGAAGGGCAGGACGGCTGACCCGAGGACGACATCCTTTGCCCCTTAGGAGGTACCGACCTTTTGTGCTTCACTACTTGCCATGACCAAACAGGTTGCTAGACCAGGCTGCCTCTGTAGGTGAACTACAAATGCCACTGACGGTGGAGTTGAACTCAGCAGCATCTGCTGCTCAGCTGAGTTAAAAGATCTGGAGAATGTTTTTATTGGAAAAAACCTGAGGGCTGCTTCCTCCCAGGTGGAGGTTATTCCATGCATGTTTCTGAGCTTTACTCCACAGAGCTTTGTTGTTCACCTCATTGTGGAGAAGACTATGGAGAAAAAAGGTCTTTTAATGACTTGTTTATGGATGTGACTCAGAGTTGAAGCAGAGGGTCTTGTATCCCTTTTGGTCTCATTAGAGCTCCTGTGGTGGAGGCTGCCTCTGGCTTCATTTTATTAGGATTACTCCATCCTGGAATGAAGTTAAATGTGTACTTTGCCCTGCAACCCAGTCAGGCCTTCTCTCTTCAGGAGAGACTGTATATGGATCACAGGGAGTTCTCTTTACCCACATTATTCCTCCTTTTCCTGCTGACACTGATGAAAGATAAGACCAGCTGTGGTGGGCTGGCATCTGTGGTGTGGAAAAGCTTTGTGGGATGGCTGGACTGACTTGCCAGGTTCTTTCCTTGGCTATTGAAGGCTGGTTGCTTGTACTGTGACTGGTAGGCAGGGATTTCCCTCCTACAGGAGTTTTTCTGAGCCTCCTGCTCCATAACTAGCTCCTGGGCTGGAGTCTGTGGCCCACACCATGATAACCAATTGAAATTGGAGCAGTCGTGGTGTATGTCTGCATGACAGGGCAGTGCTGGTGACTTCTGAGGCTATTTGAGGCTGATTTCTCATTTTCTTTTGAAAAGAGACAAAAGGTTGGTCAGACTGTGCTGTCCTGGCAGTGGTTTTGGACTCAAAATGATGACAGTGCTGGTAGTGGCTAGGTCATAGTCTCCATTTGACACCACAATGGCTTAGGAATTTCTTCATCCATCACCTCATAGCTCCTGCAGTTGTCTTTATATTTTCCTCTGGATCCTTTCCTTCTCAATCCTTGTTCTGTTCTCTGTTGTACCTCGCTTTAACCTTGTTTGGAACCCAGTTTAATGGGAGTTGCGGGTTGCTGGAGGGAATGGGTGAATCTGCACCACTCATACCTGCCCTAGGAAAGGGACAAATGGCACATCAGGATTTTGCTGTTTGGCACATCAGTGACTATGTGTTGCATGAGGAGTTGGCCAGTTTGAAACTGGGAGATCTACACCACTGAGATGGTTCTTTGAACATAATTAATTTGAATAAGTGGCTCCTAATTGCTCCTATGTAATTGTGTTTTCAATTGGAAGTCTTTATGATCTGTTAAAACTTATTTAAAGTGATGCTTCTAAGGGTTTCATAATTTTGTGTTTCTTTTTTCCACTTCAGTGTCTGCTTTTCTGGTGCAAAAAGATTGTAGGGAACAGACAAGAAGCAATGTGGGAATTCAACTTCAAGTTCAAAAAGCAGGTATGAAAGAATGAGATCAGCTGTGACTTTTGTTTGAAGCAGAAATTATTTTTCTGTGGGGGAGAAGGGAAGTGGAAACTTTTTTCCCATTCAGAGAATAAATGCAAACAGATTCCTATGGTAAACTAAAGCACGTTGTGGAACTACACTGAGCTTTCAGTCTGTGTTCCCAAGACATTTAAAATCTCACATTTTTAATAACTCCATTGGTATCCTTTCCCTGCTATAAGATGTGGATCATCACTACTGATTGCTACCAAAAACCAGACTGTCTGACTGCAGTGGTCAAAATGTTGACCAAAATCTGAAACTTCTTGTTATGCCATTGCCAAGATTTCTCAAAGAACTGAAGACAGCCAGCACTGCCAGGGAAAGCCTCCAGTAGTGGGTGTTGGGAGAAGCCAGTAATTTCAGGCAGCCTTGGGAATTGTGCAGCTTTCCCCTCTAAAGAAATGGTCCTGAAAATTGCCCATCCTGAGTGATGGCATTTTGTTGTGACACTTTGCCCAAATACCCGGGGAGGAGGAGAGACTGCCAGGCCACACTGGGGAGGAGCAGCCAAACCCAGCAGAGGTTCCTGCTTTGCTAAATCGGCGTCTCTTTCTTTCAAGTCTCCCAGATTGAAGAGCAAGTGTTTCAAAGGTCTCCAGCCCCCAGTCCAGTATGAGGAAGTGCACACAAATCCAGATCAGGATTGCTGCCTGCTGCAGATCACCACCTTCAACTTCATCTTCGTGCCAATCGTCATGGGCATGACCTTCACCTTGGTAAGTGGGAGAAAGCTGCCAGTCTTTGCAGATGAGGTTCCTATAAGGACATGAAGAGGGCACCTGGAATCTCCTGTGTTGGAAGGGACCCACAGGGTCCCCTACTCCTGGCCCTGCACAGAATGACCCCAAGAATCCCACCCAGTGCCTATTTTGGGCTGTATAAATCTTACTGCTTTATCAGCAAACCAGTTCTGGGAATCATATGGTTAATAAAGAGAGGAAGTGCTCAGAATCTCAGTTTAACTTCTCCATTTCCGTTGGCTCTTCCCTGTTGGGTGCAGTGAATAGAGAGGATGTAGAGAATCTGCCAGGAGTTGTGGTTGTGCAGTATCTGGCTGCGTATCAGTTACCAGAACTGCAACAGGTACAGGAGACAGAGAGCAATACAAGTGGAGGTCTGCCCCTTACAGGAATATCTCTTTATGGCGGTAAATTCTGAGAAAAAAATCCCACATGAGCAAATTCTTTGATTGTGTGTTTGGTCCCCAATTGGGAGTCAGGGTTTCAGAAGTGGCTAGTGCTCAGGAGAGGTTCGGTCTGGACTGACTTAGGAGTTTGGCAGTGAGTTCCAGACTTCTGACATTCACTTGCTTCCAGGTTCACTTAGAATCAGTGTCATAAAATTACTTAGATTGGAAAAGACCTCTAAGATTAAGTCCCCTGTGTTCACCCCTAACCCATGTCCCAAGTGCCATATCCACAGGCCTTTTGAACACTGCAAGGGATGGTGATGCCACCACTGCCCAAGCAGTTCCAGTGCTCTTTTACAACCCTTCCAGCCTGATTATTTGGGGCTGCCAGCCAGACAGCTGGTTTGGATCCAGTGCTGTAGCCTTGAGAATGTGACTGTGAAGCACCTTGTACAATTCAGAGGAATTGCTAAAGTTTAGAAGTGTCGTGTTGAGGGTTCTCTTGGTCACACTGACTTTCTGAAGCAGCTGTGGTCTCCTCTCTTGCAGTTCTCCATCTCTGTGAGCACGGACATGCGGCACCACCGCGTGCGCCTGGTGTTCCAGGACACGCCCCTGCGCAACGGGAAGAAGCCACGCGTGGAGCAAGGGGTGCAGGTGGTACTGGACCCTGTGCACAGTGTCAGACTCCTGGATTGGTGGCACCCACAGTACCCCTTCTCCCCAAAGGCTTAGTGCTCTCCTGAGGCTGCAGGAGCCCACAGGGGACTGAATCTGGCAGGATGAAGAGAATTTCTAGGAACCAGGAAATCCTGTTTTTATTTCTGAAATAAATTCTGCAGTCTCCTTGCAAGTGGTTGAAGCTGCTGAGCTAGTTTGTATGTATATAACTTCTGGTCAGTAATTCACAGAGCTGAGTGTAAAGCAGAAACTATTTGTAAACACACTTTTATGTAAAATTGACGTTTTATGATTTGAAAGGAGCTGGAACTGTTTCCCTGGAACTGTTCATTTAAAATCCTTTTGGTGCTAATCAAAGTGGTCTTGTGTTCTCTTGTTCGGGAAGAAGTAGGAGGTTTTGCTTTCCAAGAACTTTCCTTTTTGCTTTCCAGGAACAATTTACAAACAAAATTCATGTGTGTTTTACTGCAGCAGGATTGTGTTTATGCACGGTGTGATATTTCAGTGTCTGAGAAGCAGTGATCAAGACAGCAGTGATCAACAACAGTCTTAATTCCCAGCCCAGCAGAGCCCAGTTTAAGGAAAGAAAAAGGCATAAGTGATCAAACAAAGGAATTACTTGAAAGAGGAGTTGTAAGGCAAAAGTTTCACTTGAATGGAAAGGTACTCAAGTTCCCACACTGGTGTTTTTCTTTGGAAAGAAGATCTAAACTTTTAAAACCAGAAGGTGCTTTTCAGAGAACATAAACAGGGAGGGAGAGAAGGGGATAAACTAAAATAACTGAAGCAGTGATGAAGGACTCTGTCTTTTCAAAGTTCAGTGTGGAAGTCTTTTCTTTTGAAAGCCCTTCAGCAACCACTAATCTGGCTTTTGACTAAATAAATTGATTTCTGTGAGGAAGAAGCAACTGTGAAACTTCCCGTGGCTCTGGGCTGACTGAGAAGTGAGGGGTGCAGCAGGGACTGGGCCTGTCAGGAGTGTGGTCTGACCAGAAGAAACCTGGCTGGAGGTTTAATTGAACACATGGCTCCCTGGGGAGGTGCAGAGGAGGTGCTGCAGGGCAGGGGAACAGATACAGACCCTGGACTGAGCTTTGCTGCTTATCAGATATCAGCTCTTCAGTCCTACTGCCCATCACATCTGCTCCCAAGCAGGAGGAACAGTACTTGTCCATGTAGAATGTTTAGAGAAGCTCCTGAAGGAGAGGGAGTTCTGCCATCTCTGTTTGGACTTGGTGGTCTTCGAGCTCTTGGTAGGTCCCCTCCACCTCCGAATATCCAGTGATTTTGTGACCCCACATGACTTTGGTGTAGCTGCACGGAAGGAGTTTCTTGCCGCTCTGTAAATCACCACTAAGGACATCTGTCCCAACCTTGGATCTCTGTTGGAGGCTCTTCATGTTGACTTTAAACACGTTTGGGACAGCTTCTGCCTCAAACTTCCACTTTCCACCACTGCTGAACTTCTGCTGATGCCACAGGTAAGTTTTGAATTAAATTGATTTATTAGAGATAGAAGGCAAGAAAAATGTGCTGTCCCTGTGCTCCAGGGGCTGCCACGACAGCAGAGCCTGTGTTGTGGTTGTGGTGCAGGAGATGGTTGGGGCTGGAGCTGTGGAATGGCTGCAGGGGCTCCATTTCCAAGGAAGCTGCTCCAGGGCAGTGGGGGACAACAATCTTCCTTTTTCTGTGGGGTTAAACACCACTGAACTCGGGGACAGGTGGTGAAGCTCAGGCAGTGAAACATGGTCAGGCTGCAATTTCTGGTTGTCCTGGAGGGAGGTGGCTGCTTACTCAGAGCCTGGTTCTGGCTGTGCTTCAGGCTGTTTACTGCTACATTCCCTGAAAACTCCTCATGATGATGCTACGGCTATGTGCCTGGTGATTGCTGTTTATGCAGAGTCTGGAGAGTGGGAGCAGAGGGGTTTGGTTCCTGGCTCAGGCTGATGGCAGGAGCATGGAGCAGGCTGGTGTCTGTGTGAAGCTGTGCCCTTTTCTGTGGGGAGCTGCTCAGGCTGAGCAGAGCTGGGAACAGCAGCTCTGGCCCTACTCTGGCTCCTGTGCAGAGCTACAGGACAGCTCCTAGGGCTGTGTGCTCCTGCCATCTGGCAAAGCAGCAATACCTTCTGATCAGGCATATGGCAAATCTGGGGGGCAAAGGTGCTTGGCAGTTCTCAGAATTCCCTGGCTGGTCCCGTGTGGTGCAGGCACAGCAGGTGGCACAGGCTGTGACAGCAGGAAGCAGGTAGATGGGATGTTTCCTGCTACCAACAGACTTGCTGGATTCCAATGTGGATATTTAGATACAGATGCCCCTAAGCCAGAGGTGCCCCTCTCAGGCCAGGCTTTTTGTAGGCTGAAATGTATAAAATGTACAAGAAAATTCTCAGTCTTTTCCTTTACAAAGCTCCCAGTGATCATGGTGCTGGAGCTGTGCTGATCAGCAGTGCTGGCAGGGATTGGGAACATGTTCTGATCCATGTTGGGAGGATGGGGAGTGGCAGAGGTGCTGTGGAGGGGGATTCTGCCTCTGTGTAGAACTTCAGGTGCAGGTGTTCCCCTTGGTCCTTACCCAGAACATCAGACCCTGAACCCTGGGCTGAGGTTTTCTTAGTGAGGAAGTGACACCAAAGCTCAGCCCCGAGAAGCAAATTCCATGCTGGCCCCTGAGCCCAACCTCTCTTGAAGCTTGATTGCCAAAAAAGTCCTCTTCAGTGCCCTCCAGGGTGGGATGCAGTGAGTGCACTGGTAGGGATGGCTGTGGTTTGGTGTTACCCGTTTCTGTAGGACATGGCTCAGAGGGACCCTCGGTGGCATGGAAATGGAGCCCCAGATGAGCATCACGGTGGCTCTCCCTGTACTCTCCATGTTGTGTGAGGCCCCATTCTACCTCTGCTTTGTCCTGCTCCTGAATAATGGAAGGGCTGTAAACAGACCCTGCCTGGCTCTCTGGTTTCCTAGGGGAGAAAGGAAGACTTGGCCACCACCCTCACCCTGCTTCTGTCCTTATCAGGGATCTGATGGCCAACAGAAGCTGAGCTGGGTAAGGCGAGGCCTGTGGGCTTGGGGGAAGGGGGCTAGGCCCTGCTCTGGGCCCCCTTGTGCTTGTCTCATCCCAATCCCTCCGCTCTGGCCCCAAATGGGGGGACTGGTCCTCTCCAGCCCTCTGAGCTGGGTGTGCCTGTGCAGCCACGGGATCCTCTCAGAGCAGCCTCTGCACCTGGGGCTTCTCTTTCTTCTTCAGTTTATTCTAAAAGAAAGCAAAAATGTGCCTTTCAGCCTAATTTCAGCTACCTCCCTGATTCCTCTGGTAAAATATTTCGGTGAGCAGAGCATGTTTGGGTGTGGGCCCAGAGGGAGGTTTGAGAGCAGCCTTTGGTGCCAGGCTCTAGTTGGTTCCTAGGCACTGGGGCTATGCTGTGGTCCTCACAGGGGGGCAGGTGGAGGGATCCTTTTTCAGCACCCAAAAACCATTTGGGACTTGCTCCATAGCACAAAGGGAGGACTGGATGAACTGGTTCAGGCTGGGCTTATGGCACTTGCCTTGAGGGGCTTTTGGCACTTGCCACCTTTGAGGGCAAGAGGACCCAGGATGTTTGCCTGGGCACCAGGAGCTATGTCCTAGCTAGATTCCTTTCCTGTTCCAGGCAGGCTTGTGGATGTGCCTGGAGAGGATCAAATCCTGCCCTAGCATCACACCCTGAAGTGGCCTGTGGGGACCAACAGGGAATTGGTGGCTCTCCTGCTCCCCTTGGCAGTGCTGGCTGTTGCTATTGGCAGGGCTGCTGCACCCCGAGCACTGAGAACCCAGCGCTGTGCTGAGTGTCACAGCCCTCCCCCACTTCCTTTCTGTGGGGGCAGGAAGGACCAGATTTCCTTCCTGTGCAGGGGTGGGGGTCAGGGACAGCTGTGGTGAAAAAAGCCCTCCCCCTGCTGCAGCTGCCACCAAGCCCCACAGTCCTTCCCACCCTAGGCCACTGAGCAGCAAAGCTCTGCTGGGCTGCACCATCGCAGCTGCCTTGGCCCTCCTGGAGTCCTCCAGCCCCTGCCCAGGTGGGAATCCCAGATTGCCTTTGCTCCAGTGCAGGTGGGGTGTCCCCAGTGAGCCCCTGAGACTCCACTGGGACAGACCCACTGCCATCTCACCATAGGAATGTAAGGATTTAAACACAAACGATGTAGGAAGAGCAAAAGCCAGCAGATCCAGGAGCCTGGGAATGTATCTTCTGCCTTCCCAGCACCATCACCTGCTTCCTGCTCTACCTTATCTCTCTCTTGCAGAGGTGTTCCAAGCTCCATGTGCTTCCACGGGGAGCAGCTGGGGCTGGAAGTTGTCATGGGCGATTTGTAGAAGACAGAGCTTAGCAAGAGATGCAAGGTCTCCCTGAAGGTAGGAGAGTTTCAGGCCAACAAGGAGAGAAGGGATGTGGGATCCACACTTCCGTGTGCATAAAAAGGGGGAAGGGAAGGGAAGGGAAGGGAAGGGAAGGGAAGGGGTTGCCTCTCCATTGGGCTGCTGTGGGAAGGAGCTGATCTGGTTGGGAGCTGGAGGCAAGCGATGCCATTGATGACTCGTGGATGCTCCAGAGCCATGTTCCTGCTCTGGGTCTGGAGGAGGGAAGCAGTGGGAGAAAAGACTTGGAGGGTGGAGGAGCTGGGAACAAACTGGGCCATGGAAGGGCCCTATGTGGCCCACATTGGTTCACTGGGATCAGAAGGGGCTTCATTCCCAGCCCAGCTGCAATGCCCAATGCTCCAGTGAGGAGCTGGAGTGCGTGGGGAAGCTGTGGTGTCCTGGAGCTACATGCCAGGTGGAATCCAGGTTCTGCCCTGGCCCAGGGTGCCAGGTGTGCAGTTCTGGCTCTGCAGCCCCAGAGGTTTTTCCCACCTCAGTACAAGAGCTGGAAAATAAATGGGCAAAAAGATGTGCCAGCTCCATGTCACCAGCTCCGTTTCACCAGCTCCTGGCTTGGTGAAGTGTCAGGTTCGTGCCAAGTTTGGGATGCTGGGGCTTGGCAAGAGCCCCCAGTGGGGGTTGGTGCTGCCCGGGGGACTGGGGCTGCCTGCGAGGATGGGGTCGGTGGGACACAGCTGATGCCATCCTGGATGCCCGTCCGTGAGGCTGTCGCAGTTCCCACGGTGGGCTGGGGGCCCTTGGCCCGTCCGACGCGTGTGCCTGCCGACCTGGCCGGTTCTCCGAAGCTCCTGGGACTGAGGCCGCCGGCAGACGCTCCTCCTCTGCGGGAGGCAGGCAAGGACTCGGGGTGGGGCTTTGCCGAGCGAGAATCCAGAATCCGGCCAGCCTGGGGGAGTTGCCAGGGCCGAGCACCCCGGAAAGGCGAGGCTGCCGCCCACCCGTGAGTCTCTGCCCTCGCGGGTGCGTCCAGAGCGGGGCTGGCCAGGAGCCATCTCCTGCTGCCATGGGAGCGGGTGCCTGGGGACCCGAGGTGAGGGCAGAGGGCTGGGCTGGGGGTTCCCCAGCTCTCATCGGTGGGGACAGGATCGGTGTAAGTGTCCCTCCCTGCAGTGACCTCTCCCTGTGCTGTGGGACACCCGAGCTGACCGAAAGCTTTGGCCCCCCGGAGCCGTGTGCTACTAAAACAGGGCATTTCCCCTCCTTTGTCCCTGTGGGACAACCCCTGGCACAGAGACACTCACGTACAGTGGGGAGAGCCCAGGCCTGACTCCAAGGGGCCCAGGAGCCCTCATCCCCCACACTGCTGAACGGCCACAATTTGCCCGTGGGGGACGTTGTGCTGCCACAATTTGCAGTGTCCCCCACCCATTTCTGGTGCTGGGTTCCATCCCAGCCCTTTCCATCCCGGGGACCCTTAGGGCGGGGCACTGAGCTGTGCTATAGGAGAGCTGGTGTTTACGCTGCTGGGTGACACAGCCTTTGTCTGTGCCTCAGTTTCCCCCAGCATGGAAAGGCACTCCTGGCAGTGGGGAGGGAGCCCTTCTCCTTGTGCAACCAGTCCTGCTCTCCCCAGTGCCGGCAGAAGCAGCTGGAGCTCTGTTCACCGGGAGCTTCCTCGGAGCCCCGTGGGACTGAGGCTGGGAATGGACTGTTCCTTCACCCTGCCCTGGACTGAGGCTGGGGAGGAGTTTGGCTCCAAGCAAGTGGCTCTCAGCTCCTCCTGGCCAATGTCCCCACAAGCGGCTGGCTTTTGGAGACATCTGCAGTGGGGTGCTGGGCTGTGGGGAAGGTGCTTGAGGTGCTTGGAGCAGAGTGTGGGGACAGGGATACTCCCCAGAGGCACACTGAGCTGGAGCAGGAGGATGCTGCACCCCAGTTGTGCCCATTTACTTGGGCTGCTTTGTTCCTCCATGGAGGCAGAAATCCAAAGCCCAATTAGGGGGCTAATTATGGGGCTGCACTCCTTACCTTCTGTTATGTGCTGGTGACCCCTGTTTCCCATGAGCTGCCTGCTCCTTGGGTGAAGCTGCTGCTGTGAGAGCTAGGGGGGCTGAGCAGAATCCTGTTTTCCATACAGGATGGGCCATTGGCAGCCAGACATTCCCCAGCAGCCAGAAAAACCTTTGGCCACTCGGAGTGGCCAAATGCCAAGCCTGGCATGTGGCCAGGCCTCGCCCTTTCCAGCTCACCCCATATCCCTGGTTGTAGATCCTGGAGGTCGAGGCTTGGAAATCCCCATCCAGGGTGGCATCAGGGTGTGATGTCCCTGTGGCTCGGACAGATCCCTAATGCTGCTCCCCCCAGAGCTGGTGAGGTCCCCCATGTCTCCAGAGCTGTACGGGATGGAGAGGCCACACTCTGCTGGGACCTAGACAGAGATTTTGAGCAGGAGCTGGTTGTCTCTGCGGCGACTCAGCCCTGCCCTGCCGGGGAGCGCGGCTCTCTGGCTCCAAGTGTTTATCTCCAAGGGAGGAGCCGTGTCCTTGGGCGGGGTCAGTGCTCCAAGGGCGAAGTGCCTGCGGATCGGATCGGGGGCGCCTGCTTGGCACCAGCCTCTAGGGATCTGACAACCCGTCCAAAGGACTCCTGGGCACAAAAACGAGGGTTCTCCTTAAAATAAGCCCAGCATACGCTTCAGGACAGCGGCCCCAGAGGTGCTGTGCTCCTATCTGTGGGGCCCGCTGGTGGGCTCAGAGCATCCCCTGCACTGTGGTGGTTCAGACAGGAAAGTGTCTAGGGCGCTGTCCTAGGAAGCCCAGCCTTGGTTTGGGAAGGCTTAGGAGGGTTTTTCCTTCAAAGCTGCTCTGATGAAGCCAGGTCACTGTAAACAGTTTGGATGGGGCTCAGGGTGTCTGCCCCATCAGGCTGGGCACTTGCCCAGGCTCAGCTGCTTCTCTTCCAGGGCAGCACTGTCATATTTATACTGGAAAAAACCCAGGCAAACACAGGAGCCTTTTAGCCTCCTGCCAGACCTCTGCTACAAGCTACAATATCTCAAGTTCACTGCAACTTGCTTGAAGGTGACACTGTCCCTTCAGGGACGCTTTTCTTGTCCTACCAAGCAGGGGACGGGGCTGGGACAGGGCAAGCTGGTACCTGCCTGGAGGAAGGTGGGGAGCTGCTTCCTTCTCACAGTGCTGGAATAGCAACCTGGGCCCATTTGAGCCCTGAGTGTTTCCCAGGGCTTGGTGACAAATCCTGGGATGTTGGTGACTGGTTGTGGGGTGTTCCCATGAGCTGAAAGTTTTTTCTGAGGCCCTGTCAACTGCATTTCTTCTGCTTCCAGCCCCGGGCTGCTGCTTGGGGTGTCCCAGGGCAGCTGAGATGTCCTGGGGCTGGTTTGGGAGAATTTTGTACCTGGCTGATTCTGTCCTGATCAGGCTGGGGTGTCCCTGTCCCTGCCTGCCCAAAGGGGACAACGCACAAGTGTCCCCTGATGCCCCAAGGCTGCCCACAGGTGTGCACCTGTGGGTGCTCGGGGCAGGGCGTCAGTACCAGAGGTGTATCCAGCTGCTGTCCCACTGTTCCATTCAGGGGGTGGTGGCTTTCCCCAAGCTGTGTCCTGACATGTCCCCTCTCCCCAGGCCTCAGCCAGCAGAAGCCATGCGATGCTCCCTGAAACGCTCCCTCATGGTTCTACTCGCTGCCTCCTTCTTCCTCCTCCTCCTCTTCCTCCAGGGAGGCAGCCGGCAGGAACAAGATCCCCTGGAGGTGAGTCCCCAACCAGTGACATCCCACGGAAGAGGCTACTGATGCATCCTCTATCCCTTACTGGCTCACATGAACCCCAGCCTCAGCTCTGCTCTCTTCCCTGCCCCATGTCACCCCCAGCAATTCCGCCCCCCACCTTCTCCTCTCCCTAGGGTTGCCCTGGGCAGCTGGACCCCCCTGAATCCAGGAGCTGGGAGGGCAGGACAGGGGCTTCCCTTCGCTTCTGGGTCCCCCTGCTGTCATCCCCCCTTGCTGCATGGTGCTCAGGGGTGTGACCTGTTGCCTGTGGCTCCCATGCAGGTACAGCTCAGGGGCCTGGCTCCCGACACAATCCTGCAGCTGCTGCAGCCAGAGGGAGCCCAGCACATCCTCAGGGACACATCTGAGCTCTCTGCACTCCGCAATATCTCCTACCAGCTCCTCGCTGGCTCCCCGGCTCCCCGAAAAAGTGAGTGGTCCTGGACCCTCTGGGTATGCACATCTGGGTGTGCACAGCTGCACATCCCAACACGGACCTGCCCCCTGACTGCTGCTGGGGCAGGGCGGGGCTGTGTCCTGCCTTTTTGGCTGGGGACCTACCCACAACCTCCACAGCCTTCATTGCTTGCTCGGGGGATGGAGGAGTTGGGGAAGTTCCACATGCTCCACACAGTTTCTACACCTTGGGACTGGGGTGACCACAGGTATTTTGGGCTTCCCAGACTTGTCTTTTAGGGGTTGCTGATATCCCATCTCCCTGGGATTGAGGTTCCAGTGGAGATGGTGAGCTGGACCACTGGGACAACCCCACAGTGTGGGAGAAGTGGGCCAACCTCTTGGACAGGTGCACAAGAAGCAATTCCCATGCAAACTCTGGGGGAAGGAGCTCAGGGCAGCCTGTCAGGCTGTGCTGGAACCAGCACAGGAGTGGTGCTGTCCCAACCATCATCAAGAGAAGCTGAATCAAGGCAGCCACTGCTGGGCCATGGGGAGGCTACAAGGTGCCTGATCCCACCATGAGGTGTGGAGTGGGGAATACTTCCAGGATGTGCAACCATACCAATAAGCCATTCCTGCCGTATAGACTCTCTCGGCACTGTTACTTGCCTGGGTTTGGCTTTTTTAAGGTGTTTTTCAGGAATTTCTTCAGTGAAGCCCCTGCCTCTTCAGCCTGCCTCTTGCTGCCATTTGGGCTAGTTTTGGGCCCCTCCTGAGACGCTGAAGGCTTCAGCTTCAGGAAGGGGCCACCAGCCTTAGACATGGGGTTACAAACAGCCTGCAGGCTGGCCATGGGAAGAAATTTTTGGAGCCTTTTCATTACGTCTTGAGGGGAAGAACATCACTCTGGTGATCCCAGGTCATCCCTCTGCCTGTTCACGCCTTTCCTTTGCCTTGCAGAATTCCTGGCAGTGGGAATGGCGTCCGTGCAAAGGCCGCGTGGTTTCTACCTCCCAGCCACGCTCCAGTCCCTCTTCAGCCAGTCCACGGAAGAAGAGCTGCAGGAGATGGTCGTGGTGGTGCACCTGGCTGACACCGATCCTGGCTGGAATGTGCGTGTTGCCACCACCATTGCCCAGAAGTTTGCTCGCCACATCCTCCTGGGCCAGCTCCTGCTCATCCACGCTCCCCCTGAGTTCTACCCCACCTTGGAAGGCCTGAAGAGGAACTTCAACGACGCAGAGGAGCGGGTAAGATTCCGCTCCAAGCAGAACGTGGACTATGCCTTCCTTCTCGCTTTCGCTGCCAACCTCTCCTCCTACTACCTGATGATTGAGGACGATGTGTGGAGCTCCAAGTCCTTCTTGACAGCGATCCGCAGGGCACTGGCTTCCCAGGAGGGCTCCAACTGGGCCACCCTCGAATTCTCCAAGCTGGGCTACATTGGAAAGCTCTACCGCTCCAGTGACCTTCCTCGCCTGGCTCACTTTCTCCTCCTCTTCTACCAGGAAATGCCCTGTGACTGGCTGCTGGTCCACTTCCGCCAGCTGCTCACCCAGAAAGATGTGATCCGCTTCAAGCCATCTCTCTTCCAGCACATGGGCCTCTACTCCTCCTTTCAGGGCACTGTCAACCGGCTGGAGGACGAGGATTTCCAGGCCGATGCCTTGGACCTCCCGGACAACCCGCCAGCATCCCTGTACACCAGCATGTCCATCTTTGAGAACTACGAGCCCCTCAAGGCCTACAGCTCGGCACAGGGGTACTTCTGGGGCAAAGACCCAGCAGCTGGCAGTACTTTTTCCATTGTGTTCCAGCAGCCAGCCCAAGTCAGCCGTGTCCGGGTGCGCACGGGCTCCGTGGAGCGCCCAGGTGATTTCCTGCACGCAGGGCTGCTGGAGCTGGGCCAGCGCCGGGACCGCAGCCGGGACTGCTCCTTCTACATCCCTGTGGGCTCCTTCGAGAAGGGGACCCTGGAGCAGCGGGGCCTGGAGAGGATCCTCCCTGGGCCTGTGGAGTGTGTGAGGATCCGGGTGACCCAGGACCAGAGCGAGTGGCTCATCATCCAGAGCATCGATATCTGGACCACGGCAGGCACTTGAGCACAACATCTGTGGCAGGATGTCGAAGCAGCTGGATTTGGTTCTAAGAGGTCCTTTATTTTTCACACTGCCTTTTGGATAAGAAATTTAAATTACTGACTCTTGTTGCCCCATGTCTGGAGAGATGGGAACCACTGCTGTGGGCTGTGGATGTGTCTAGGAGCAGGGCCCATCAGAATGTACCTGCTGGGGGATGCCCCAATGAGCCAGGGAGGGGGCACAGGAAGGGGAAGGGGCTTGGGAGTTCAAGGCTAAGCAGTAGAAAACTTTTCTTCCCAGGAAGGATGATGTACAGGACAAAACTGATCAGCTAATTAACGAACCAAATAATTAATCAGGCAGTGGTATATTTCTCTCCACACTTTACCTGCTTTAAGTTTTCTAACTTTTTTGAAAACTCTCTATTTTCAACTCCTCCCTCTCTGATCGCATTTCCTAGCTGCTCCTGGAGGGGTCAGGGGAAGGTCTGGGGGTGCTGCTCACAAAACCCTTCACCCTGCAGGCTCAGCAGATTTGTGGCAGCAGCAAGCTCCCACCGGTGCCCGGCCATGGCCACCAGATGGACCCATCAGCCCGGCCCCGGGCAGCACCTCCCACCAGTGCTGCTTGTTCCCGCCCTCGAAGGGAAAAAAAAACAATTCTCCGGGACCTCTCTTTGTGCTTTTGTGGGGCTCACACGGAGAGGAAAGGACAAGCAGGATGGTGCTTCTAGAAAGGCAAGGAAGGCCCAGAATTGAGCACCAGGCAACAAAGATAAGCCAAGGAAAACGTGACCTCGGTATAATGTGAAGTTCTGGGTCCTTTTTAGCCCAGTGAGGTGCTGAAGGGTAACTGGGGTACACACAGGATCCCAAAAACTGCTGTTTGGGTTTGTCTGGCAGGGTCAGGTTGGAGGGCTGGATGCTCCATTAGCAGCTGCAGACCCCAGCACACTGAGCAGTGACTGGCACCCCTCCCAGTTAGGATTTCAGCAACAGTTTCTCAGCTTCCTGCAAAGGAAGAATTCCAGTCTGCTCAGCAGTCCCATGGGATAACCCAGAGAAGTTAAGTCACTAACCTGTGCCAAGGAGGACTCTGGTCTGCCCATGTTCCAAGCCTGGCTCTCCTGGAGCAGGACAGTCACTGTCAGGAGGGAGCAGTGCCACTCCTGCAGTGCCATAACCACAGCTCTGGTGTGAGGTGCATCTACTGGGCACTGAGAGGCAGATGGAGAGCCCCAGACCTGACATATGGGGATTTTCCTCTGAAAAAAAAGCCACTCGGATAGTAGATCTTTGCATTTAATATGGAGGTGCTACACCATAAACTCCAAATATTCTCAGTGGGATCAATACACAGTGGCCAAACCACTGCAGCTTCCTCCACACAGCCCAAGTCCTGTCAGAGCTCTTGGAGTGTTCTGAGTGGCATAAGCATCCAGTTCCCAGGGCCCTGACAAGTGTTTCCAGTGCTGCAAGAGAGTCTTTGCCCCAGTTCTCTTGGACACAAATGCTGCTGCCCACTGTGGGAGAACACTAAGGGTCACCAGTGTGGGTACAAATCAAGAGGTTTCACCCCAGGAAGTTTTTATCTACTTTTAAAGTGCAAAAAGATAGAAATGTAAATCAGCTTTTTACCTGATGGACTCTTACTGATATAGGTACTAAGTTTTGTGATATTCAGATGCTCAGAAGCAAGCTGCAGTCTCAGTTATGCTGGTGTAAACCTAGACAGACTCCAGAGGCATGGAAATCTCTCCATTTACATCAGGATAAGCAGAAGCAGCAGTGCACGCTGGCAGAAACACCCTCCTCTTTGTTCCTGTGCTGTTCCTGTGTGGCTCAGCATCACAATGCCCAAGGACCACCAGTGCACACTGGAGGAGGAGGTGACTGCTGCATCCCAGAGAAACATCACATAATTTAAACCACATCAAAATTCTCCCACTATTTTTATCCCAGGAAGACTCAGCTAGCTCGCAGCACTGTGTTCCCAGCCCCTGCCCCTCCTGGGATGGGCTCATGGAGTCGAGTGTTTGGCCGAGCTCCACGTGGCAGCCATAGCCCAGGAGCCAGCGTGGCTGGGCAGGGGAAGGGCAGGGGACACGACCAGAGAAGCCTTTGGAGCTGCTGCTCCCTCTGAAGACGGTGGCTCAGGGAGGGTTGGAGGCTCCATTCCAACACTGGGGTGTCCTGCTGCAGCAGGGCCCAGCAGGGCCTAGCTCAGCATTTTGTGCCGGTCGAACACCGTCTTCCTCTGCTCCTGCACCTGCCTCTTCCAGCGCTGCTGTGCCCCCTCCACCCGCTCCAGCATTGTGTTGGCCCTGGCGCCAACCAGGGTGGGTACTGTGGCCAGGGAGTGAGTGTCCTGCAAGGAAAGAAATGGGGCTGGAGACCAGGTAATGCCCAGCCCAAGCATAGAGGGAGGCAGCTGACTTGGGGAGAAACTGCACCTGAAAGAGCAGTTCAAGGTTTGAGTTGTTCTGATGAAAAACCTCCTTTTCAGAGCTCCTCAACACCAGCCCCCAAGTCCTTGCTCTTGGGGATCACCCACAGTCCAGATAAAAGTCCCCAGCAGAGGAATTGCACAAAGGATAGAGCTCTGCTGGAAACCCACTCTTGGAGTCTGCCAGGAGCCACAATGCCAAGGTGAACCACATCTCCCCACTAAAATCAGGCTGACAATGGATGTAGATCCATCATACCACAGGAACAAGGCCTGTCCCAGAGGACTTAAGTCCAGCATACTTGAGTGAGATAAACCTCACTTAACACCAGGCATTTACCATGTGCACCCAGACCTGGATCCGAATTACTGCTGCAGAGGAGGGTGCAAACCCATGACTTTGAGATACAATTCATCTCCTCCTGCAGGACCTCCTTCTTCAGCAGAGGGAGGCAATGGATAGACTGGGGACACTGGAGCAACTGCTCCTCACATCAGAGTATGAAGGAATTGGGCCAAATAGTTTGTACTCACAACAAAATACAAATAGGATGGTCCAACCCATTGCTACAACTGCATGAATTTTATGCAGCAAGAAATTTTTCCTCCCCTAAAACTGGTGTGTGACAAAAAGGGAGAGAGTGGTTCTTTCTTTGCTACTGTGTCTTAATTATTTTGCCCATGGTTTGTATGCCAGCGTCCCACAAAAAGATGGGGTTTGAATGAAACTGTGCTCAGGGGAGAAGCACAAGGAACAACAGCCTGGATACAACCCAGGGCCCAGGAGGATCAAACAGCACCTCATAGGCCAATGTTTTAAGTGTCTAGAAGATGTTTTATCCAACACTTAAGTTTATCCTTCCCTGGAAGCTCAGCAGCACAAAACTCCACCTGGGACACTGCACAAACAGGATCTGTTTGACTTTTTTTTCCCCTCTAGATGGACAAACCAAATTCTGGCCAGCTGCTACAAAGTCCCCTCTGCCTCTGAGGGCAGGGCTTGCCTTGGGGTCATTACACAGAACTCTGAATATTCCTTGTGCTTCTGCATGACATGCAGAGATCTGAGTCTTAAATGTTCACCTGTGTAAGTGCCCCTAAAGCAGCAGTGCTGGACCCTCATTGGATCAGAGGAGACAAGCAGGAGGTCACTGTTTCCCTCTCCCCCATTCTCCTGTCCCGCTGTCTGCACCCCCTGCCCCCTCACCTCGCTGTCCTCCTCATTGTGCAGGGGCTGGGTGTAGGGGTCTGGCTTGCGGATCAGGGGGTCCACCAGCACCAGGAATGCCATGTAGAGCAGCAGGGCCCCCACCACCGACAGGTAGATGATGATGATCACCTGCAGTTGAGGACAGCGCAAGGGGAAAGGATAAGCAGTGTAGATAAGAAGCACCACAGAGGTCAGGAAGGTCCTTTGCAGCTGCCTCTGATGTGTGATCTCTTGTTCTCATTTTGGTAACAAGAGTCTCTTGCTCTTGCCAGGAGGCCGAGGTTGTGCCATCACTGCACAAACTGTGCTGACGCTCTCACTGTGCCCGCTGAGGGCATGCTCTGCACATAAGGGACAAGGTAGCCCTGGTCAGAGATGCTTGGCACTCTTGTCACACATCCCCAGCAAGAACACTGGGCTCCCACACAGCTCCTCACTACCAGGAATGCCCCTATCTCAGACACAGAATCACAGAAATCACAGAAGTCACAGAATCCCTGAATCACTGAGTGAGGCTGGAGATGTCTGAGATCATGGAGTCCAACCTGCGACCAATCCCCACCTTGTCACCCCACCCAGAGCACTCAGTGCCACATCCAGTTGCTCCTTGAACACCTCCAGGGACAGTGACTCCCTGTGCAGCCCTTTCCAGTATCCAACACCCTTTTTGTGAAGAAATTCTTCCTAATGTCCAACCTAAACCTCCCCTGGTGCAGCTTAAGACCATGTGTTCTTGTTCTGTCACTAGCTGCCTGGGAGAAGAGGCCAACCCTCACCTGGCTACAGCCTTCTTTCAGAGAGTTATAGAGAGTGAACCCGTGGCACTGCCACCATGTACTCACTGTGACAGGTTTCCTTCTGAAAGAAAACTTTCTGGGCTATTCTCCAGGAACCTACCCGTGTGGCACGGCACGGGGCAGGGCACAGGCAGTGGCTGCAGTCACCCTGGGCTGGTGTGGCACAGCAGGGGGCAGGACACAGGCAGGGGCCTGAGCTCAGGTACCTTGATGGTGGTGGTGCTGCGCTCCTCATACTTGCACTCGCAGAGCAGGCAATAGGCCTCCACGTCATTCCCAGGCACTGGCATGGGCTCCACCACGTGCAGACAGTTGCTGCAGCACAAACAAACCACAATCAGCAGCAGCACAAGGTGAAACTAGTGCTCTGTGCAAGGACTCTGGGGTGATTTTGTCTGTGTCCCAGCTTTCCTGTTGGGCTGGTAGCACTGATCTGGTGATAAGAGCTCCCCTCACAGCCCAGCTGGCCCAAAATCCCTGGGATAGATTGTCCCAGCACCTTTTGCAGGGATCCGGTCCAGGTGGAAAGAATTGGAGGCCATACACTGTATCTGCCAAGAGCGGTGGGTAAATGTATCATCCCACGTTCCTTGATTTCTGTTTAAAAAAACGCCCCTGGCCTGGGTTGAACATCACCCACCACAGCTGCTCCCTCTGCAAACATACAGGCAGGGAATCCGTTCCTCAGCATCAGCTGGGAACTCCAGAGTTTGGCTGTCATGGACCACCCCCTGAGGCTGCTCGCTTGCACTCACCAGTCCTTCTGGGACACATTCTTGTTGTAGATGTGCCCGCTGATGTTGCGGTACGGGGGACAGATGCACTTGCAGCGAATGTCCTCAGAGCTCTGCAGGACACAGGAGCCATGTGAGGGAGGGGACACAGCTCTATCCCCTCACACCCCAGCTCTGCTGTGCCCCACACATGGCTCAGTGTCACCCACCTTGCTGGCCTGTGCTGGAGGACACAGAACACAGCCCAGCAGCAACAGCAGCAGCACGGGGCTCGCACAGTTCTGGGAGCTCTGGGCAAACATCCTGGGAGCCTGAGGGAACAAAACACATCCAGGATAGAGCGTCTCAGCTGAAAGTAGCCACAACAAGGTAGTCAAGAGATTTTTTTTGGCCCACTTGGCTCTGTTTTGCCCAGGAAGAAGAAATTTGTTCCTGAATCACAGCTGATGCCAGCCAGAAACTCTTGGAAACAAACACAGATCCCAAGAATGCTCTTGTCAGAAGAGCTCCGACCCTGAACAACCACATATCTAAACTACCCCAGCCCTGCAAAAGTATTGCTGATTTCCTGACAATTGAAGAAAACCTCCTGTTCATCTCTTATTGCTCTGGAGCCCAGCTACAGATATTTTGGTGCTGACAGTTTTGCTCAGTAAAAGACACAGAACTAGGAACAAGAGTGACCTAAAGCAGTACACTGAGGCCTCCCTGCTGCACTGTCATGAATGGTAAATCATTCATCTTCTGACACTCAAAAGTCTTGCTGCTGAAGGGAATAATGTATTTTCCTGTCATGACTTATGGGGAAGGGATGGAATATTCCTAAGTACTCTAAACCAATTCCTAAACCTCCTCTATCTCAAGATATTGGTTCAGTAAATGCTGATTTTAAAATTACTTCAAGCTGGTACCTCGGTGAATTCATTAACACCTTTTGCTACAGAATGGTTTGGGCTGAAAGGGACCTTAAAGATTATCTCCTTCCAAAACCTGTATGTGTGGATAAAGTTGTTCCAGGGACATGTGCTTCCATAAATCCATAAGAATATGAATTTATTCCCTGTGCCACAGAAGGCAGGTTTGCCATGGTCAGGCTGGCGTTCACCCTCAGAGAGAAAAGGTGGAGCAGGTGTTGGAGGACCTTGGGACAGCACGCAAGACCTGTTTCAGCAGAGGAAGGGAATTTACACCTTCATTAATCAGCTCCCAGGTAAGCCCACAGCTTACTCCAGGTACTTGTACTCTATCACCTGACCTGATTCCATTGGGATTTAAATCATTGCAATATTCCTTCACCCTTTGCTTTATCTTATGTCAACACCTTACATTCACATAATGGATTACAAACACCAAGTTCCTTTCTTCTTTATCAGCAAAACACCAGCAACTTCTAACAAGCTGCCAGACCTCCAAAATGCATCCCAGTCCTATCACCGCATCCCATGATTTATTAACGTTTTGCACCACAGCTTCAAAAATCTCCTCAAACAATAGTTCTTTACAGGGACACTCACCTGTATATCAGGCATTCAGATCTTCATCACAGATCTGGGGATCAGGACTGATCTGAGCTGCGCCGTGCACGTCCCCCATTTTAAGTGGGTGTGGACTTTTGTCTGAATTTTTAACACAGCAGTGGGGCATGTACCTAGAATTCAGTTTTAGCCTCTCAGCTGAATTCAGAATATCTGAACAACTCATAAATATCACTATTAAATAGGAGGGGAAAATACATGATCTATTATACCATAAAGAATTTAGAACCTGGGCAGAGTTCACGCACCATGAACGGCAAAACACCCTCAAACATGCAAAGGATAATTAAGGCATATTTATCTCCAAGTCTGAGAACAAAGGGACACATGCCTTAGAGCTATTTTTTCCAGACCATCGGCCCAACCCACAGCAGCCATGTGGCCAAAAGCCGCTGCATCTGGACCAAAACCCGCCAGCGCAGTAAGCACAGTAGAGGGTGCGTGGTTGATGTGAAGTTCTCGGGAGCTGTAAGCGAGTGTGACAGCTCCCAGGATGGGTCCCCACCAAAGGCCGTGCAGAGCACGGTTGCACACAACCACCCCTTCTTGTCCCTGGGATTGCCCAGTAATCACCTCATATTTAACGCCCCCATCCCTGGAAGTGTCCAAGGCCAGGCTGCACGGGGTTTGGAGCAGCCTGGTCTCGTGGAAGGAGTCCTTGCCCATAGCAGGACTTGGGACTGGATGAGCTTTATGGTCCCTTCCCACACAAACCAATCTGGGATGATTCTGTGAACATCACCTGGAGCGCTTCTAAGACACGCCCCCCCCTTCTTTCCCTTTGCGGATCTGTGCTTGAACCACCCCTGACACCGACCCGGACCCAAGCCAAGGCCGGACCCCTCAATTCCCGCCGAAGGCCCGGATGCCCCTCAAACTCCAGGGGCTTCCACCGCTCGGTTCCATCTGGCCTCCCGGGATGCCTCCGGCAGTGCAGGCCACCCACCGCCGGCCCGCGAGCCCCGGGTCCCGCACAGCCCGCCCCGGGTGTGGGGAGCGGAGCAGGGGCAGAGCCCGGGCCCCCCCTCAGACCCCGGCCATAGCCACCCACGGCCGCCCCTCACCTGCCCCTCGCTGCAGCCCGAGCGCGGCCCCGCCCAGCAGGCCGCGGCCCAGCCCTCCCCGCGTGCCCATTTGGCCATGGTGCGTGAGGGCCGTGACGGACAGCTCCGCTGGCCAATCGGAGCGCGGGCAGCCCGGCGGCGCTGAGGGCGGCCGGCGGAGCGGAGGGGACGCGCGCCCGGCCGCGGCAGTTGCTGCGCCTCAGGGGCCGGGGGCGGGCGAGCGCGGGGCTGCTCCCGCCTGGCTTCCCGGGGCAGCGCCGCCTCGTCCTGGGGCTGAGGCGCGGGATAGCCCCGCTCCTTCTCACCTCGCATCCCCGTTCTCCCCTTACAGCCCCTTCTCCCCTCACACCCAGCTCTCTCCTCACGGTCCCACTCCTCCCTAATGGCCCCTCTCTTCCCTCACACACCCCATTCGCTCCTCACGCCCCGCTCTCCCGTCATGGCCCCTCTTCTCTCGCAGTTTCCGTTCTCCCCTCACACCCCAGTCTCCCATCATGGCCCTGTTCTCCCCTCACACCGACGGTGGTCGTGTGTCTGTCAGAGGATAGTGGGGGCCGCAGAGGTGCCCTTGCTTCTGTTTCTGGCTCATTTATGGTTTTAGATTATACCAGTGATCCTTCAGTTTCAAAGGCTTCAGTCTTGCCATGAACCTCTTGTATTTGAAGCTTGTGACTAATTTTAAAAGCCTGTTTTTTGTGCCAAGAGGAATATCGTGCCTATCCAAGGCATCAGGGTGTGGTGTTTGCCCAGAGAACATTACTCAGATGTGGTTCTTGTAGTACCTTGGGTTTGCCCCACTTTCTGTGTCTGCAACCTTCAGGTGTGCAAATAACCCCAAGCCTTGGCTTTGCTCTGGTGGCAGCTCCCAGGAGGTTCCATTCAGAGCTGGAGGAATTGAGGATGTCAGGAAAATTCCACAAATGCCAGATGTTTATGTCCATAAAGAAGACAAAGGAGTCCTGTAGCTTTACTTGAATAAAGGGAGAGAGTCCACCGGGGCACACACCCGTGGAGTTTTCTCTCCCAAAGTTTTGGAGGGCACAGCTTCCTTTTGTCCCAAACTCCTGGCTCCATGTTGCCTCTTCTTTTGCCCATCAGCTGAGGTACTAGTAAGGTACAGCTCTCCCAAACCACCAAGCACATATTGAACATACTGTTTTGCCCACAGAGTTCAAAAGTTCAGGCTTGTGTTGACATTTGTCTGTTTTAGAAGCTAAGGTGTCTGGGCTCTGCAACAAACCTGCTGCCCAAAGTTAGTAGAGACATTAAGACCCATTTCAAAGACTTTAACATCTGTACCTTCATCCATCAAATTGTTTGTAAAGACATTAGCTTTCCTCTCAAGGGGCTTACTGGCTTCTCTGGCACTTTGCTGCTTTACCTGGTTCAGATTTACCTGGTCTGTGCTGCTGGATAAAGTCAGGACCTAATTTTTTTTTCAGGTAAAAAAAATCCCTTGATGGAAAAATAAGAGACCCAAATCTCTGGTTTAACTTCTAGAAATAGAATCACAAAATCGAATAGGTTGGAAAAGACCTCTGAGATCATTGAGTCCAACCTGTGCCTGACTCCCACCTTGTCATCCAGTCCAGAGCACTCAGTGCCATGTCCAGGCATTCTTTGGACACCTCCAGGAATGGGGACTCCACCATCTGGAGTCTCTGGGCAGTCCCTTCCAATGCCTGACCACCCTTTCCATGGAGAAATTCCTCTGGATGTCCAACCTGAACCTTTCCTGGTACAACTTCATGCCATTCATGCCTGTCCCCACCCGAGGTGTCCCCTCCTGTCAGGAGTTGTGCAGAGCCAGAAGGTCCACCCAAGCCTCCTTTTCTCCAGGCTGAGCCCTTTCCCAGCTCCCTCAGCCGCTCCTGGTGTTCCAGTCCCTTCCCCAGCTCCATTCCCAGCTCCATTGCCAGCTCTGGACTCTCTCCAGCCCCTTGATGTCCTTCCTGAACCCACCTGCCATGGACTCCTTGTGGGAGGATGTTTCCAGTCCTATCAAAATTTGCTCCTTTGATGAAAATAAGAATGAAAATAATAAGGTAAGATACATCGAGCCAGAAATAGGTGGTAGAGAGTAAATATCTGTTTGGCAGATAGTTCTGTCTCTCTGATAGTTTTAACTTTCTAGAAATGAGTAAATAATTGAGACTGCTTATTTTAGGGGTTGTACAATGTATGAGTTGTGGAGACTGCTAGGTTTTAAAATGTCTCACACTGGTCCATGCCCCTGGCATAGGAATTACTGATGTTAAAATGCTTCCATAGAATCATAATGTCATGGGGTGGTTTCATTTGGGAGAGACCTCAAAACTCATCCCATCCCACCCTCTGCCATAGGCAGGGGCATCTTCCACTATCCCAGGTTGCTCCAAGCCCCATCCAACCTGGCCTTGGACACCTCCAGGGATCCATGGGCAGCCAAAGTCTCTCTGGGCAGCCTGTGCCAGGGCCTCATCACCCTCACATGGAAGAATTTTTTTCTAATGCTTCATCTAAACCTACTGTCTTTCAGTTTGAAGCCATTCACACTTGTCTTGTCATTGCATGTTCTTGTACATAGTTTCATAAATAATATTCTAAAGAGTTTTCTCACCCCATTGCTGTAATGCATAAAATCCTGGCCCTGCCATGGCTGCATTCTACCCCCACTCACTTGAGTCTGTATAGGATAGTGGTCTAAGTCAACTGGACTGATCCAAGGAAACATTCCATGAGAATAATCCCAGGTATTAGATGCACAAAGGACTTCTAATTCCTTCCTTCTACTCCAGTGTTGCTGAGTGAAAGAAATTCTTTGGTGCTAAATCAGAGCTCTCCCTTCAGAGCAGAACCCTGGGCCTGCTCATGGGACACTCAGTGCTGTGACACAGCTGAGTTTTTTCAGGCTTAAAAGCCCACGGCCACAGGGGTTTTCTGTGACTGACTTTCCTCTGGCTGGTGAGGAGGTGTTTTTATCTCTAACATGCCTGTTGTCACAGCAGTCTGTTCTTCTGTGTCTTTTGCAGCCCAAAGGTCCATATCACTTCTTCTTGTGGGATTACAGAAGACACATGGAGGAAGCAGCCCAGACTGGTGACAAGACACGTGAAATGCCTTTGGAAGAAGTAAAGGAATGGCCACTAAGAGACCACATCTCAAGGATCCGATTTTTTGAGTGAGTGCCTCAAAAACAGACTGACCCAATACAGGATGAATTTGAAAATTTCATTTCAGTTCAAGTGCCTTTTCCAAGAGGCTGGTTTGAGAATTCTTGGATGGAAGAGTGAGTTTGTGTGTACACTCCTGCAGTGATGAGTGGGAGATCTCACACACACTTCAGGAGAATGTTTCCTGTTTCCTTGCTGACTTTCCCCTTGGCAAAGCTGCCTTTTTGTCTGTCCGAGATAACTGGGATGCAGCAGGCTCAGTTATCTCATGGATGTCATCCTGTTGCCGTGTTCAAAGCTCAGCAGCAGTGGGAAAAGTGAGTTTGCCTGAAGGGAGCAGGATTTGCTGCTTTATTTCTTCCTACCTGTTGCTCAGTCTTGTCCTCATTCCCAAAAGCACTACTGCACACACCCAACAGATGTGGTCATGTTTCCTGAATTTCTGTGTGTGCTGAATGCAGGCCCCTTCAAAAATTTCTCCAGCAATGGGTTCTGAACCTTATACAGATCTTGACCTGAATTCCCAGTAATTAGGGTTGATTTTAGCCACTGACACCACCCTGTAGAGATCTGTGACTCACACAGGGTTTGGGAAGGGGCTTTGGAGACCTTGGGACTACCAGTGACACCGTGAGGCTGTTCATTCCTGATTTCTGCCTCCCACTTTGCTGGCAGCACTAAGGTGAGAGGTGCCTCAGAGGAAGGAGCCTTCCATGGGCAGTGCCCTGGGAATAGAGGCCAAACATAATTCATGTGACATAGAGGAAGAGGGAATGGGAGATAGAAGACAAACACAAATGTGTAAAAGAGGGGAAATGAATCAGGTGTAAATACCCTGCCCTGTTCCTGTCCCCTTACCCACGTAATTAGGCCTTGCTGGCACTCGTGGTGTCAATCTGAAGGACAGGTGGCATTTTTGTTAACAAGAGCAGTGTCTGAGGACACAGGAGCAGCTTGTCCTTGTTCTGTCTGGACACGGGTATTGGTGACAACACTGCAAACCTCCTTCCGGCCCAGCGCGGGGGTCACAGCAGCTGGCACATATTTAAAGGGCAGTTTATTTTAAATTGTGAACAGATACATTGACTTGTAAATAGTCTAGAAATACATCCTGCCATTATAAAAAATTCAGGGGGAAGAAATTTTATTCTTCACCTGCAACAAGATTATTTGGTCTTTCTATTGCCTATGAAATGAAATGCTTTGGGAATTGCAAGCTGACCTGGGCATTGCACCAACTTGTGGGGCTCTCTTCCTTATGCAGGATGGGTGGTCAGACCAAACACTGGCAATTCTCCTTCTCTTTATGCTGTCAGCTCCCTTTCAGCTCCAAGGAAGTGGTTTGTGATGCCATGCCTCAGTTTCCTGGTCAATTGGCACCACAGCACTGGGAGGGGCTCTGTGAGGGTGGCTGAAGAGCTCATGAGGGTCACAAGAGCTGCTTGTGACAGTCAGTTCTTGAGGGCTTCTCTCACCCTGAAAGACCTGATGGTCTTAAAAAGCCTCATGGAGATTTGTGAGCATACATTAATGAACAAACAGTGTCAGTTCCAGGCAGGAGCAGCTGCTGTGTGCGTGGGAGCTGACAGAAGATGTGGCTGCCCAGCAGGCTGGTCTCTGATAACCTGAGAGATCCAGTGTCGGTGTGTGTCCTTGGGCCATGGATATGCAGGCTGGGGTTGTGCAGGACCCTCTGTTCAGCATGACTTCCCATGGCATGGATGGGCAGAGAACAGGCATTAATGTCCAGCCATGAAGGGTAACTCTGGACAACGGAATTTGGAGCTGGTTCTCATGGTCACAGCTGTGCAGCCATGAAGGTGTAGTGGGGAGGACACTCACAGTTGGTGATGGGATGGCTGGGGGGTAGTGAGGGGGAGCCAACCCATACATGGCTGACCTGAAGGAGGGATTTCTGCTTCTGCACCTGTGTTGTGTTTAATAATTTCTGCTCCTAAGCAAGAGACCACTGCCAGTCACAAACCGTGTGCCAGGGAAGGCTCAGATTGGACATTAGGAAGGATTTCTTCACAGAAGGGGTGATTAGGTTGGAATGGGGTATCCAGGGAAGTGGTGGAGTCACCATGCCTGGAGATGTTTCAGGAAAGCCTGGAGTGACACTCAGTACCATGGTCTGGTTGGCAAGGTGGGTGTTGGTCGCAGGTTAGACTCAATGATCTGAGGGGTCTTTTCCAGTTTCAGTGATTCTGTGGTTCTGTGATTCTGTGAAACAGGATGGCTGAGGAACAGGGCCTCCTCTGGGTTCAGCCAAGCCTTCTGCAGTGCTGCGACTAAAGGAGAGAGAGTGGCTGCACCCCAGAGCAGTGCACTGGCCCACACTGCTTCTTCCCCCTGCCTGATTTCACTGTGTTTTCCCAAGGAAACAGAGGGAAAAGGGAATCCTCTGTGACCTGAGGTATTTTTTAAGAGCTGATGCTTTTTCCTGGAGCCTGGGATCCTGTGTGGTGGTGCAGTCCTACTGTGAACCAAACAAGTGCTTCAGCCCCCTGGGAGGGAGCTGCCATGGGAAGGGCTAGGGAATTGTGCTCTGATGGAACTGAGGCAGGTGGAGACTTGGCAAAGCCAGACCCAAAATACTTTCATCTTCTAGGCCAGGGGTGTAGAGCACTGCCCACAGCAGGGATGCTTCCATCTACTTGGGTGTAGAGATGTCTGTGATGCTCCAGTGCTATGATGCTCCCTGCTGTCCTCCCCCTGTCATGTGTGTGATGTGAGGGAAGAGGAGAAGGAATAGAATCAGGATGGCTATGATGGATCCTATTTGTGAGGCTGAGTGGCTGCAACCTCTAGGACTGCTCCATGCTGCACCCACTCCTGTTCCATGTGGGTGCCCTGAGAAGTCTGGCTCCTCCTTACTTGGCAGAGAATCACTGCTGTTGGCATCCTTTTCTGTAACACCTGATGCAGCCAAAAATACGTTTCTCCAAGACTTTTGATGGAATTGAATGAACAATTATGCCTAAGTGTATTTTTGGCATCAGGCCTTCTGGTCCTTGGTTTTGCCTTCTAAGGTTGTGCAGGAGGGTTGCAATCACCCCACCCCAGTACACCTCATGCTATGACTGCTCCTTAAACCCAGCCAACTTGGATCTGTTGGGCTGGGCTGATGGTCAAGGACTCCTCCTTTTTCCCAGTGGGTGTCCCATTTAAGCCAGCTGCCAAGTCAGCCCCACACTCACTCCCTTCCTCACAGTGTGATGGGCAGAGAGTCAGAGGAGTGAAAGCGAGGCATCTTGTGGCTTGAGATAAATCAGTTAATAAGTAAAGCAAAAGCCATGCACACAAACAAAGTAAAACAAGAGATTCATTCACATGTCCCAACAGCAAGAACAATGTGGGGAAATTCTGCATGTGAGACCAAGGAAGTCTTTGCTAATAGAGGTCACTGCCTTTGGGACAGTTTATAGACAAGACCCTATGGTTTGGGAGGGTTGCTCAGTGCAGTAATGGACTGCATGTCTCAGCCTTCTTCCAATTTGTACAGTTGGAGTTTTGTTTCCCCAAAAATTCCCAAGTGGATACAGAATTCATAATCTTCTGACCTGCCATGCTGAGTTGCTGTTATACAGCTGCTCTGTTTCAAAAAGGATAAAAGAATTCCTGGAGAGACCCCTGGGCAAGATTAATTTTTCTGTTTGGTGGGACTGGGAGGGCACTGTGATTATAGGATCCCCCCTGTATTTGCCCCCTTGGAGCAGGATGTTCTCCAGAAACCTTAGTAGAGACTTGGAGAAGTGACTCAGCTGTGTTCAGAGGAAGTGATTTCAGAGCAAGTAACGTACATGCTCATTTCCTCTGGCGCAGAAGAGAACATTAGGTGGTCAGGTTCCCTCAGTGCAACTAAATCTTGTGCTTTCTCAGCTCTGCCATCAGGCTTTATTTTGGGGGCCCCAGATGGGTCATCCCTGTGGATTCAGCAGTATGGGTGGGAGCTGTGCCTCTCCATGAAGGGCTGATCTCAGGGAGGAGGAGAGCCAGGGAACCTCCAGCTACTGTAACTGGTTGTCTCCTGTAGGGTTCAGCCCAGAGAGGGCTGGGGGCTGGCTTGTCAGGGGCTTTTGCAGCCCTTGGAGAAGGGACAGGGAATGAGTACAAGCCTTTCATTTGTGGATTGCTTGAATGAAATAAAATGTAAAGCAGAAAAGTAAATACAGACATGCATGTGGGAAGCTGCTGAAGGCTGCCTGTAATACACTGGTCATTTTTATCTCCACACACTTTGTTGTCAGCTGTAGTGACAAACATATATTTATGTTCAATTAAAGTGATGTGCTACACTCATCTGACATCAGCATCAGTCACCCAGCTGTGCTGAGCTACCCCAACTGTTGTGTTTCCAGCTGTGGGGCTCCTAGCCCCGAGGGGCTGTCTGTGGTGTGGGGTTTCCCTGGACATGATCTTTTCAGGTCAGATGTCTTCCCCAGAAGGCAGTGACACTTTCATTAAAAATTATTCCCTCGTGTCTAAATTAATCTTTTTGCTGCTTGTTTGGGAAGTAATAAGATAGTGGTGTGGCAGGCAGTGCTCTCAGCACACTGTAGGTTGTATTAAAAATAAACATTAAAATATAATTTCTTGGGTCCTTTTAAAATTATCTGGACCTTTGTCAAGAGAGGTTCATACTTTTCCTCCCCTAGCATTCCCCTCTCCTTGGAATGCTGCTTCCCTCACGATTTTTTTATTAGCATTGCTTGCTGCTGTAGGTTTTATTTCTCATATCATATTTCACCTTCCCCTTCTCCGTGTCCTACTGCAGCCACTGACCAGGACAATCCCTGGCCAGGCTGGGCAGGGCAGGGCAGGACAGGATAATGTTGCTGACAGAAGACTTCAAGAAGCAATTAACAGCTTCTCCAGCATTCAGGCCCTGACTGGATAGAGGTTATTCCCAACTTGTCAAAGAGCCTTCTCCTTGAAAGGAAAGACAAAGGAGGGCCTGGACACAACCTGCTCTAAATTTCTGCTGTGTTGGCTTTCTCTTTGGGCAGGATTATTTCAAGAGTTGGTTTCAAGTGGTGTTTTTTGTCAGGAATGACCTGTACAGGTGGGTCACATCACCACTGAGTGCTTCCACATCACTGGTGCTGTGCTGGATGGTTCTGGCCCTGTGGAACAGATGGGCTCAGGAACAGTGGGAGTGAGCCAGAAGTCCCATTTCCTTCCACTGCTGTTCTGGGTGCAGTGACAGAGGGCTGTGTAATGCAGGGAGGGGGGTGTAATGCAGAGCAAGATTTAGCCATGGCTGTAGGAATGAAGAACATTTGTGGAGGGCTGTGCTTGCCCTTTCTGTGGAAGCATGGGGGGGACCTTCAGTGCTGGGAATCACAAACCTCTGAGAGAAGCCTTTGTGCTGGGAAAGGGGGTGGGAGTTGCTGTGCCAGCAGGTTCTGCACTGGAAGATACTGGTGGGTTATGGGAAGGTGCTGGCAGGAGGTGGTAACATCCTGCTTCAGAATGCACTGTCAGGGATGGAAAGACTGACACCAACGTCAGCAAGCACTGCCCTGGATATTCTGAGCATGTCCTGAGCCATAGTCTGCTGCGGGGATGTAGAGTCTCCACTGGAGCCTTGCTGCAGGTGTTGGAGCAGTGCAGAGGTGCTGTGAGAGCACAGAAATGCTCAGAGCCAGCCTACTGCAGAGGGAGCTTTTGATTGCTCAGTGATCCACCAGGCTGCCCCAGCCTTGGGGCCCAGGTCTCTCCTGCCTGATGCTGTGCTTTTTGCTTACCCTGAGCTCCCTCCAAGTGTGGCCTGGCCTCACGGGTATCTTGGGGGTGGCAGTGCACATCCCATCTCCCCTCCCAGCTGGCTCTATTTATGGAGTTCCAATGCTGGCAGGTAGGGAAGTGAGACATTTGAAGCACGAGGGCCTGTCCTGGTGAGGCAGGGATATTTATTTGAGCTGATGAGACTTCTTGTTGTTAGGAACTCTGCACATGTATTCTGAACCATCATTTCCAGGGTGCGAGTGGGCTCAATATTCAGGACAAAGCAAACAAAACATTGTTAGAGTGGGAAGAGGGATTTCTACCCATATAAATTATACCCCGTTATCACCACATGGAGGGCAGTCACAAGCCGGAACATTTCTCCTGAGACTAAGATGACTTCACTCCCTTTTTATTTCAACACTCTGATCTCCCAGAGCTGTGTAATTTTTATTTTCCATGCAAGGGAAAGCTGGGGGGGAAGCCACTCAGCCATAGGTCAGATGGGCAGAAATGTCTCCTGTGGAAAGACAGGAGACATTTAAAGACAGAGGAGAGAGTCTCTTTCACTGCCCCCATTCCTCCTAGATAATAGGGGAAATTATAATGAAAATTGATCTTACTGCAATAGGCAGATTTCGCAGTTCTTTCCCATTCCTTGTTGGGGAATGCTCATGATGGAATGACCAGATAGTCCCTAGGAGTGGTCCCAGCTCTGCAGGGTGTTCCAGGAGCAGGGATCACCACTCTGTTCACAGTATCCTACTCTTACTGGTGTAGAGAGCTGTGATCCTACAAACCACTGCTGGTTTTAAAGTTTACTCCCACAAGAGCCAAAAATGCCTGAGCAGGTTGAGCTCTTGAAGAGTTTGGGCTTGGATTAGAGACTTCAAAAGTTCCTTCCCTTCTGAGTTTCTGTTTCGTGACACAATCGTGATTCAAGGCATTGCACAGGGATTAGTGACCAGCAGAACCCCCCTCTGTAGATATCTGGTCCAGGGGATTTATTTCAAACCCAGAGCAGATAATACTAAAGTTTCTCTGCTGACTCACCTCCTGTTTGCCCCAAAGCAATCTCAGCCTATGCAGCCCTTGTCAGACAGGGACAAGGCAAATGTGCACACCTTGAGCACTTCCCCCCAGGTAACCTACACCCCAAACAGTGCTGCCACCATCACCATCCATCACAGCTACTGAAAACACCTCAGATACTTCTACTGGCTGACAGTTCTCTTGCTCCCTGAGACCCAGGAAACCTCTGACACAGTTCAGAGAGCCAGGACTGGAGCACCAGAGCTTCTAGAAAAGAAAGAGACTTAATTTGATTGCTTTTTCTTCTCCTTTGACAAATAGTGTAGATGCTGAAAACCTTTCAATTCACTAAAATCTGCCCATGTGTGCTATTTATTCCAAAGTCAGTCCCTTTTCTGGGGGTCTCTCCGCAAGGGTGATGAGCCACATTCTGCGTGTGTCCAGTCCTGTTCTGGGGTAGAAGAATCAATGTAGTAACCCTTCTCAAAGGGCTCACAAAATCCCTTGGTGCTGGTCACTCCTGTGAGCATGCCGAGGAGCTGGAAGAGCTGGCTGGCAGGACATTACCAGCAGCTTGTTTATACTCTGAGCAGGCTGCCCTGGCCCTCAAGCTCTTCTTTTCTTTGGGCAAGTCCTGCAGGGCAGTAGTGTCCACCTACCCCCCCATTAGTGCCAGCCCCTTAGAGATTCTGCTCAGGTTACCCAAACAGCCAAGTCACACCTGTGAAGGCTGAGGGCAGTACCAAGGAGTGTTCCAGCATAGAAGGTGTGTTTATGCTTCCCCTGTGACTGAATCACAGAATCATTAGGGTTGAAAAAGACCTTTGAGATCACTGAGCCCAAGCTATGCCCGACCCCCCCTTGTGACCCAGCCCAGAGCACTGAGTGCCATATCCGGTTGTTCCTAGGGTTGAGGACTTCAAAGTTCCCTCAGCAGCCCCTTGCAATGTTTAACAACCCTTTCTGTGAAGAAAATCCTCCTAATGTCCAGCCTTCCCTGGCACACTTTGAGCCTTTTTTCCTGAGCACGCTAAAGCTGCATAGGGCTCTGAGCCCTGACTGGACAGGGGTGGCCTCAGCAGGACCTGTCCCCATCACAGCTGGTTGAGCTTGTGTGATCAACAGGATTGAATGGACAGTACACACCCAGGGCTGTGTCCTGAAACTCTCTTGCAGGGCAATATCTGACTAACCCAAGCAGCCCTTCTCTGTGTAATCGTTCAGGCCCTGGCAGCAGAGGCAGGGCAGGCTCAGTGCAGCCAGGCTCAGCTTTCCTGCTCCAAACCAGGGGCTGTGCCAGTGGTGATGGACAGACATGGAAGGGACGTGAGGGAGCAGAGGGGAGGGTGTGTGTACCCCTTCCCCACAGCTTCTCCCACTCGGAAGGTGTTTATCCTAGTGACAAGTGCTATGGGCCTTTCATAACTGCTGCATTAGCAGAGGATCAAGTGGCACTTAATGGGAGCAGTCTGCCTCATAAAGTGTGATGGGAAAGGTCGCCAAGGTCGAAGGGGAAACATTTTCAGCAGGCTGACACAAGCCTTGGCTTCTGCCTGACAACAGGTGCCAGTTTGCTGGGCTGCTCTCCCCTCCTGCAGTGCTGCTGCCCTGTCCCCTCTTGTGTGCTGGCTCCAGGCTCTACAGTGGCACCAGGAGTGTCTGTGAGCTCTGTGTGTGGCACACAGGGAATAAACCTCCTGCAGAATAAACGCTTTCCTGCAGGGAAAAGGGGATCTGAGGCCACTGGCTGGCTTCTGAACTAGGGAAAAAATGGAGTCAAATGTGTGATGCTTCCCTGTGAAGCTGCTCCAAACCAGGTGGGTAGGTTGAGCACTTCACTTTGAAGGGAATGAGAGGGATTTTATAATCAAACTGTGGGTAAAGCTAGATACTGAGAGATGAGAAAAGCAATGAGAGCAACCATAAATCTCATAGGAAAAGAAAATGGGGCGTTATACTTTTGAAGGGATCTGTATGAGGCAATTTGGGAAGTCTGTACCTCTCAAGTACCTCAGCCAATGGGGAAAGAGAGAGGGAAATATGGCTGGGAAATTAGGAGGCTGTGTCCTCTAAAAAACTGAGAGACCCCAGGGGAAATGCCCCATGGCCTCTCCCTTTATTCAAATAAGGCTACAGGACTCCTCTGTCTCCACTTTGGACATAAACCTCTGGTGTTTGTGGATTAATTTTCCTGACAACTTCAATGCCACAATAAAGAGCTTCATTCCTTAAGGCCACTGGTTTTGCTGGGGTTTGTCTCTCCCTGTGCTGGATTTGCTGAAATGAGATTGCTGGGTCCCAGCCAATCTACAGTTTGAAAATCCGCAGTTTGTCCAGGCCAGATGAAATCTTATTGCTGCTCCTGGCAAGACTGTCCCTGCAGTCAGACACGTATTGATGGCTTTGTGAGTCTTCTTGCCCTCCTCTCTTGCTGCTTTGGTGTCCCATCTGTCTTACACAGTTTCATTTGGGACAATGCAGGGTATTCAGTCCAGGCAAAGTTGCTGATGACAAGCTAATTAAAGACCAAGCAAGGGAGGAGCAGGCTAATGAGGGAGAAGTGGGAGGAAGGGCAGTTTGCCAGGACTCTGCTGAGACTCTGGCTCAGTGGAACTGTGTGCTGTAATTGATGGTTCAGGGGAGGCCCTCCTCACACAGACTGTAGGGCAGAGGAACGGAGACCTACTTCAATGGCCTGTTCTGGGAGACTGGGATGGGATCACAGCTTCCCAGCTCCAGGGTTTCCTCTAGAGGGTCAATCCTGAGCTTTAACATGAAGTTAACTGTTCTACACCATTGAAAATATGAGACCTGGAGAGCACTGTATGGCCATGTCAGTGCAAACAAAAAGCCAGGAGCGGGAGTGGCATCTTCTCAGGACCAGCAGTACTCAGGCTAGAGGTCCTGTGACCATAAGCCATAGGATCACAGAATCATTTATGCCAAAAAGACCTCCAAGATCATCCAGTCTAACCATTAACCCAGTTCTGCACAAGCCACCACTAACCCACATCCCTAAGCTCCACATCCACTTGTTTTCTGGATACTTCCAGAGATGGTGACTCCACCACTACCCTGGGCAGCTATGCCAGGGCTTGATCACCCTCTCAGTGAAGAAACTTTTCCTAATAATCAGTTTAATCAGGTCCTGCCCAGCTCCCTTCCTACAGCCCTGTGAAGGGAATGTGGCATGAAAAGGAGGTGGATTCTGGCATTGGCAGGGATAGAGACTCTGATGGAACATTTCATTTGGAATGGGCATGCTGGGAACTCAGGGGTTACCCCAAGTACTCACAGGAAGTCAGCACAAACAGCCAAGTGCTGCAGGTGGTGATGGGGCTGTGCCAGAGCCATGTTAGCACAGTGCTGGTCTTAGCACCTCACCCTGGATCCCCTTCACCTACTTCATCCTGAGTAATCAAAGCAAGGCAATTCCTCACCTCTGGGGAATGATGAAGTGTGAGAAAACATCATTTATGAGTATGAAGAGACTTTTATTTTGCTTGCTTTCTGCTGTTTCCATGTTGAATTTCCTTTCTGAATGGTGGCACTGAGACTTCTTTGATTCACAACTAAATTATTCAGTGCATTTCACCAAACATGGGGAAAGGACTGAGAGCTTCTGTATGCTCTCTGTAGCTCCAAAAGGGACTGTGGACTGTATGTAGAATGTTTGTCTTGTGTATTTTGTTCTGAAATCTGGAGAAGGATTTTTCTAGCCTTTGCCTCAGGAATGCTCATTTCTTAAGTGAAACGATGCAAAAGCTCTGCGTTTCCCATCTCCTCAGGAAAGCCTGGGGATTTTTGCTGCAGCAGACTGCTCCTAGCCATAAGGCATGGCCCAAAGGCTGTTGTAGTAGTTGTGTTTGGCACAGGCTCTGCCAGGGATCTGTTTGCAGGAGAGCTCTGTCCTTGAGGCCAAGTGCCCAGGGCAGTCAGTTGGTGCAGCCACCTGCACTGCCCTCCCTGTGCCTGCGATCTCTCCTCGCAGCTTCTAAAATTCCTCTCACCACGGGGGGGCATTTCCTTATTATCAACACCTGCTTGGACATGCAGAGGCACTGACCCCTTCCAGAGCCGCTGGGACCGAAAGCTTTGGGGCATAACTCTGTGGAGGTGTTAAAGCTGGCTGTGAGTAATTTATGGTCTGCAGCAGGGACACAGCCCCTGGGTGCAGGGCTCTGGGGCAGGAGCTCTGCTGTCAGCTCTGCTGTCAGCTGGGTGTACAGGGGGGAGGAGGGGATACTCCTTGGTCACAGCTTCCCACACTCTCCATCACAAGTCAGAGGAGTCATGAACTCCAGGAGACTGTGGTGATTCTGAGGCCCCAAAGCCCCCAGCAAGTACCATGAAATGCTGTCAGAGGCACCTGCATGTGATGGAAGAACCATCACAGTAGAGAACAGGCACATACAAAAGGTGTATTTCTGTTTGGATGAAACACCCATCTGGGATTTCTGTCTAAAGGACATGGAGGTCTTACAGTCGGTAAGAACTGGGACCTCCTGTTCCAAGGGCTTCTCTGGCAGGGTGCTGGCAGCCTGTAAGCCTGCTCTGCCACTGCCTTGTTCACCCAAATAAGCACACTGGGGTACCCAGAGCTCTCCCCATGGCCCTGCTGCTGGGCTGGGACATGGGGGCCATTGTGCTGTGCACACAGTTCACTGTAGGCTGGCAATTGAAAGAGAATGTCCAAGGGTCAGGACAACAAATTGCCAAAATAGCTGTATAGCAAGTCACCCCCAACTGGCATTTACTGCAGCCAAGAGTTTCTGAGCTCAGTGTCTCCTGGCCATTTGTCCTCTCAGCTCTCCTGACCTTAGAAAAGGCCTCTGAATTTGAGTGGCAGAAAGATGTGACACCAAGTTCCCATTATAAAATAAATCCATGGTAACTCTGTCTGACACTCCACCTTGTTACTCCAACCAGGAGGTTGGGCTAACCACATCTGGTGGTTAAAAGTCTCCTGATAGTCCTCTTTATGGACAGTTATTTTCTTTGTTCTTCTCTCACCTTGTGTCCCCTTTTGCTATTTACCTTTGTAAGATATTTAATGTTTTTATCACCCATCTCTCTTTTGTTGGGCTGAACAAACTAACCTTACTCACTCTATTTTAATATAACTTGCCCTCCACTACCTGAGCAGCCCATGGTGCCACCTCCATACATCCTCCTGCTTGAGAAACTTGGTTTTCAACATGGACAAACAGCCATGTTTCCTGGAAATTGGGATATTTCCCTTATAGCAATAGTTACCAGCTCTGGAATTGCACACAGAATTTTCCATCAGTGCTCTCATGGTGATTTCCATTTCTCTGTCCTCTGTTCTCCAGTCAGCTTTGTCATCACCATTTTTGCTGTCATTATGATTTAAAATGGAGGCTTCACATATTCTCACTCTCTCAGCACTGCAAACTCAATCCATTTCATCTTCCTTTTTTGGTCTATATTTTTTCACTGCTTGTCTTAAGGAATTTGTACTGGTCTACCTAGGTTTATATTTGTCAATTCTTACTTAATCACTTAACTGGGCTTTGCAAACAGACCAGGTTGGAAAAGGCATAAAATCTGGCAAAACATTCCTTCTCAGACTCATCAGGAAAAGAAGCATGACAGAATCTGTAGGTGCGAGGAAGATATGAAGGGAATACCTTGGGGAATCAAGGTCATAGTAGAAATAAAAATAACCTATTATTTGTTTTCCATCTGTGTTTGGTGTGGGGGTCCCTATGCTTGGGTCTCTCATTTGTGAGTGTCTCCACTTAAGTCAGTCTCAGACTGAAGCCTCAGGAAGCTATGGAATGTAGAAATTAAGGAAACCAGCAGATTTCAACAGAGATATGAAACTGCAGTCTTAAAGTTAACTTTGTGCTGTGACAAAAAACTTGAGGATCAGAGTCAGGCCTCTGAGTGTAGCAATAGACCTAATTCCCTGGCAGGAATGGCATCTTCAGAGCACCAGTACAAGGCCAGAGGAACCTGATCAGTTATGGTTTCCTGCCCACCGAACGCAGATGAAACAACATGGATCTTCTCTGAGCACACCCAAATGTATTCCTTTAATAAGCCAGGACTCCCCAGTTATTAATAATAGCTGATATCAGACTGTAGCATGACAGCAATTCCTCACAGGGCCTTAACGACAGACTTTCTGGTAAGCAAAATCATTAGAAGAGAAATGTTGCCAGGAACCCCAAATCCCTGACTCTGGCATGCTGAGGTTTAGAAGCTTCCATCTCCAAACTGCCTTATGGGACATGATTTGTCAGGATGGTTTTCAGCTCAGGAGTTCTCCTTTTTGCAGTGCTTGCCCTCCTTCATGTCATGCCTTTGCTGCAGGCACTGTCAGTGCCAACCTTCACCTTGAGCTCTCTTGTATTAATTTTTTTTGCCTCCTTCTAGTCCTTTATCTATTTCCACACATTTAACAAAGCAAGTTTCTGCAGTTTTGCCCTGGTACTTGTACACAGAAACTTCACTGTCATCTCATGTTCACTGCTCAAAGTTAGCACAACCATTCCTCCTGAACAGGAGGTGTTCTTGGGTGGGTGCCAGCTTAAAGATGAACCAGTTCTGTGTGCCCATCCTAAAGTTCTGCACCCTGGGCTAAATCCAGAGATGTGTGGCCAGCAGAGCAAGTGTGGTCACAGAAGGGACAGAGAGACAAACTCTTCTTTGTGCTTCAGGATTGAATTGCTACAGAAAATGGCCACAAGTTCCATCTCAGGAAGTTCAGGTTGGGCATGAGGAAAAGGCCTCTCCAGGAAGCTGATGCAGGCGTGGGACAGATCACAAGAGAGGGGGAATCTCCATCCTTGTGAGAGTTTGGTGTGTTAGCTGAGACACAGTGAAAAGCCTTGTCTCCTCCTGTTGGGTGTTCCAGATAGTCCTGCCCTGTGGGACTGGGAGAGTGGGAGGATGGACTGGGTACCTGCAGAGCCCCTGTTCACTGCCACCTCCATGGTTCAGTGACTATCAGTGACCCAGCTGCATCTCTCTGTCACCTGCCAGGCCAGGTGTCTTTTAGGTTCACCAGACCTGACCAGGCTGCCCAGGGTAGTGGTGGAGTCACCATCCCAGGAAGTGTCCAAAAAAAAGTGTGGACATTTGTGGGTAGGGTCTAGTGGTAAACATGGCAATGTTGGGGGAATGTTGACTCAATGATCTTTGAGGGCTTTTCAAACCTAAATGACTCCATGATTCTGTGACTGTGTGACTTTGCTTGACCCTGAGCCTTGTAGGAATGCTCCGCCCTTGCATCTCTTGAAACAATGCTTAGGACAATGTAAAGAGGCAAATAATAAATACTTTTCAAGAATTGCAGCAGATAAATAAATCCTACAGGCCTCAGCTGCTCTGTGGAGACTCCCAGCTTTCCTGCCATCCTCTGACCAGCTCTGGGACCTGTGGATGGTTTGACTGATACACCCCAGAGCTGAGGTTAAAGAACCTTTCCTGGATGAAACGTTTAAGGAATTGCTAAAACCACTTGTGTTGAAAGGGGTCCCAATCCCTTGAGACTTTTAAAGTTAAACTGGGGCCAATCTTCTCCTTTCCCCCTCTGGCTGAGCTCAGCAATCAGCTGACATAGTTAAGCTGACAGGGATTTGATTTATATGTCCTTTGCTTCTGGCATTCTGTCCTGTCTGCTGCGGCAGTTTGGGGCTGATGACCTTTGTGGCATGTGGCAAGGCCAGTGAGTCTTGGCTTCTGCCGCAGACGGCTGTGGCTTGTTGTTTAAGGAAGTTTATTTCTCAAGGCTGTGGTCAGCAGTGAGCGATGCACTTGTGCTATATTTGCAGGCATACCTAGAGAGTCAGGAAGGAGGCCAGAACCATTCCAGAGAAGACAAACTGCAGATCTCAATGTCCCTATCAATGAGGTGTATATTCATAAGCTACAAAGGAGACACAAATTGTCCAACAGGATAAATAAAGAGGGAGAACAGGGACAAGAAAGGCACCTGGAGTATCAGATAGTCACTTAGAAGATGATGGATAAATGGGAAAATACTATACCAGGAAGAGAAAGCTGGATTTTTAGTGTAGATGTATCAGACAGAGAGATAAAACTGTGCTTTGAAAGACAAACATGCACAAAGCCCAGAAATTTTGTCTTCATATACCTGCAGAAGGTGAGCAGCAGCAGTTAATGATTTATTGGATTGCTCCCTGCCTTTTAGAGCTCCTTAGAGTTTTCCTCTGGGTTGCTGAGAATCTTGTTCTCTGCTGGATTGACCCTCCTGCATCAGCAGCTCACTATCTGCTCTATTGCCAGCTTGGAGTGGGATCCAAGTCGCTCAGTATTGCCATGAAAGGGGTGGAAGGATGGGCAGGAGAGCATCTCACCAGTGCATTCCTGCTTCCAACAAGGATTGGGCAACTGTCAGTGTGACCCAGCTGGCCTGGGGAGCCAGGGGGTGTCCAGATTGGTAGTGGAACTGAGGAGTACACATCAGCTGGTTTGGGTAATAAACATGTGAGGTGTTTTCTCCTTCTCCTCTCCACTGAGGGCTGCCTGGACAGCTCAGCCCCTCTGTGGTCACTGTGGGGAAAGAAACTTTGCTCTGGTTAGGCCTTCAAACTGGAACTTGCTGGATGTAAAGAGAGGAGTGAGTGGTGAATGTAAAATGAGAGATGTCTGGAAAATAAGCTGAATGAAGCTGAAGAGCTCATGAATGAAAGCATTACCCATTCACTGTCATGGTCACACACAGCCCTGAGCCACCTGAGACACTCAGTCTGTCAGTCCAAGAGATTGACAAGGACATACTGGATTTGGAAATGCTCAAACTATAAGCAATTTGCTTGCCCTTCAATTTGCCCCAGAGCAGCAGCCCAGGTCTGTCTCAATGCAGGGTTAATCAGGGCCTTTGCGTGGGTCTGGTTTCCTCCTGCTCAGCTCCTGGCACTGGCATTGTCTGCCCCAGCCACCCTTCCCAGAACACAGATCTCCCTCATCCATCACAGTTCTGACACAGGATCCCTCTCTGACACTCATCTCTCCTTTCCTCCCTTCTCCCATCTGACCAGGATGGATCAGCACCCCTGACATTATCCTGCTCCTTTCAATGATCCATCCATCCACCCATCCATTCCCCATCCATCCATTTGCCTGAAAAGTGACCTGCTCACTTGTCCCTCCCCAGCCGAGAGCCTGCCTGTCTGTCTGGGAACAGCAGGACGTGCCTGGGGGTGGAAAGCACAGAGTGTGTGTGACTGTGGGTCACCAAAGCAATCTGGGAAAACCAACTCCTGGAATCTGCCAGAGACAGTTTGTAAACTGGGCTGCAGACACAAGATCATCAGTCTGTTCTTCTCAGAGGCTCTGCTTTTCCCAGGCAGTTGAAAACTCAGCTGCGTTGAACAGAATAATGTTGCAACGAGATGGCAAAGGTCAGTGTGAGACATTAAAAGAGAGGAAGGTGATTTAACATAGAATGTTTTCATTCACTCAGGATCAAATATAGATACCCCTTAGCACCAAGATGTATCCCAGTGATTTTCCCAACATGCAGGCACCAAGAGATGTGCATCCAGATGAACCCAGTGATGTTAGGGAAGGCTCGAGGTACTCGGTACCTCTTGCTTCAAACTGATGTGACTTGAAAAATAAAGTTTTGCATCTTCAGGAGCCTTGAAGTGGCTTCATTTTTTTCCCATTGCTTGGGCCAGGCCACATGGCCATCTGACCATCATCTTCCTGGGCATCTTCTGTTCTAGGCTTGGCTCATCCCTGGGGCAGAGAAATAACTGGCAGAAGGAGACTCCTGTGGTTGGGTTCACACTGGTTCAGCTTCACACCACAGCCCTAGCAAGGAAGTACTCTGCCTGAGACTTCTGAGATCTTCTTGCTGCAACTTTGATCCTAAACAAAAGGATTGCTGCCTGTGACACTTTAGAAAGTCAGCATTAGTGTGAAAGCAGAGTAGTAGCTCCATGTGCAGGGATGAACCTGGATGAGGACTTTTGTGCTGGAGAGCATTGATAAATTCACTGCATATATCAAATTAAATTCCTTTGGAAAAGTCTTGCAATGATTTTGAAAGTTAAGACAGTGGGATCTCACAGATTCTTTCTAGAGACTAAGAGAGCATGGAAGGGATTTGTTGTATGCAGCTGTGCAGAAGGCTTTGTGAGCATGAACTTAGAAAGTTTCTTTACTGTATTCTCCTGAGCTGTCACCACCCCCCTGAACAACTCCCATTGGGTTTGACCTGTGATGTGTTTAGGCTGGACACTGTCTCTATTGGTTTAACCTCTTGACCTACACGCCTATAAGAACTGTGTCCAGACTTCTGTGCGCCGCCATTTGTCCCTGTGGGGTTCGAGAAATACATCTATCTCTGGACTGCATACAGGTGGCCTCTCTGGTCTCTTTGCCCTGGGTCCTGGTGGTGTTCTCGGGGGGGTTCTGCCATGTCCCAGCGAGCCAACTGCTGCCTGGCAATCTCCGTGGAGACTCAGGGGCAGCGGTGTTTGTTGCTCTCCCACCAGCCCCTGCAGGCGACTGCTGGCCAGTGCCTGGGGCCACAGGGCGGGGGCTACGTGGGAAAAAGAGCACAGTGGCTCCCGACCATGGGGCACACAGCTGGTCCCTTTGAGAATGCTACAGATAGCACACTGACTTTGGGCTTTTTTGAACAATTTTTCCACCTTCGTTACCACGGGAGACACAGCCACCGGCGCCACTGCCGAGAAGCCCCCGGCGCACGGTGTCAGACCAGCGGGAAAAAGCCCTTTGACCACACCGTTCCTCCTGGGGGCTGTGGCACACCTCCAGGGTTCGGTTCGGCCACCCTATCTCTGCTGAGAAATCATGCCGATTTTTGTCCAGTGTGGCTCTCAGCAGATGAAGATGCAACTTTCCATGCACCCTGAAAAATGGCTTCGGATCCGGGAACCACTTCTGCATTATTTTTCCTAAAAGTAGGCGGTTTGGTAAGTCTGTACTAGCGTGAGAAAGACCCGGCTAAGAGGCTTTCTAGGGGGAGGCAGCCCGATCCCCAGGGGGGGAACACGCAGTGTGAAGCATGGGTAGGGTACCGCCGACGGCTCTTTAGACCTTTTAAAATTTTTTTTTTCTTTGTGTTTTTTTCTGCAGTAGGTGGGTGAAACTTTGCTCATGGTCAAAAATGGGTGTTCAGCTGTCCATGCAGCAAAAAGCGATTTATTAGCAAGTAAGGGGAACCCTGCAAGAGGCAGGAGAAAGTTTTTCTAATAGTTTTCTGAAAGTTTATTAAATGGATGTCTTTAAGTTTCCTTAACGTGTCGGCTCCGGAAGTGAAACAGAAAGATTTTTGGAGGTGTGTCGGTGTAGCTTTAACTGAAAGCACTAAGAGAGGAGACCCCTCAGTGAAAGAAGGCTTTATGAGGATATTTTTGTTCATTTATGACATTGTAAAAGAGGCCGCGAACAGACGGGACGTACAAGAGACAAAAAAGAGTTCACCAGCTTTACCTTCTCCCTTGCCGCCCCCCCAGTCCCCCCACTCCGAGAACACTGACCACACTATTGGAATCTCGGTTTCTAACCCCTTTTCCAATCCCTCTCATGCAGCTCACAGTCCCAGTTGCTCGCAAAAGTGCTTTACCCCTTCTAATCCTTTCTTATACCCCCCACAAGAAGTCTTGCCACAAGATGGTAGCAGCCACGTGGCGGGGACCCCTCTTCCATCCCAAGATGGCCAGTGCCACACGGCAGGAGCTTCTTCTTCCCAGAATCCCTTCCAACCCTTCCCCATGTCAGCCCCAAACCCTTGTCCCAACCCCTTTTCCTCCCTTGTGGCAGTTGACCAAACCCACCCCAGGTGCTGCTGTAAGGCTCCACCTACAGCACCACCCCTTGAACCTGCATCACCCGCGCTCGCCCCGTTCCCCACAGCGCCATCAACCTCAGCCACTCCCACACGAGCCACCACCCTCCAGCCACCGGACCCTGCCCGCCCATCTTCTGCTCCCCACGCCCAGCTCTCAAGTTCCCACAGCAATGTGAGGGGGAGAGGTGCTGAGCCCAGGAAACAGAAAGCAGTCAGTGATTCCAATCCCCTGTTCCTGACTCCAGTCACCTACAATGCCAGAGGGCAGCACCCCAGATGGGAACTCCTTTCCTATGAATGTATAAGAGAGCTCTGCAAAACAAAACGTGAATTTGGAGAAAAAAACAAATTTTTCAAAAGCATTTTAAAAGCAACTTTTAACTCTAATACCATGGTCCCTGGTGATTTGAAGCATTTGTTCAGTTGCCTGCTCCCTCAATCAGAATATAAAATGTGGGAAAGGACTTGGAAAAGGTTATCAGGGGACCTTCTTCCAGAAATTTTGCAGAGTGCCGAATGTGCCGATGTTGAGGCGGGGTTTTTCTCTTTATTAATGTTTGTTTAATGCTTGCAGGTTACCCTCCGTTTCCCTAGTCCCTTTTCCCGCACCCAGCTGCCGTGTTTCCTGGGTTTTTCCCTGCCCCTCCCCCTTCCAGGTTGCCTTCTGCTTTTTCCCTGCCCCCTCTTAGATTTGGGTCTAAAATCTGTGTTCGCCCGTCCTGTGAGGTCTTGGGGCTTCCGGAATAAAACCACCCTGTTCACCCCCCAAGTCCCGTGTCGCCTCCGTCTGTCCCCGCGCAAGGAACTGAGACTGCAGAGCCAAAAAGGGGGAACGGCTGAATTTCCTCTTCCTCTCCTGCTGCTGAATCCCGCTGCCACTCGATGGGGAAAAGTGGACAGAGCATGCACCACAACAAATGGTAGCAGAGGATGGTTTCGTTTTTCATTTTGTGATTCGTGGTGGTGCCCGCCTCACAGAAGAGGAAGTAGGAAAGAGAAACACCTGCAGCCGCAAAAGCTCTGCATGACGCTAAGAGGAACCCAGCGCCAAGTGGAAAAAAAAAAACGAGGTTCCCAGACCCTCTTCTCATCTCTGCTCTCTACCCCGGCCGGAGGCAGCCGCGCTGTGGGGCATCCGTGCTGCAGAGGGCCTTAACGGGGGTAGACTTACCCCAGGACAGAGAGGTGGGTTTGGCAGTGGCTTGATGGACTGAGCCCGAAGAATGGCACGTCAGAGCTTGCTGCTGATGGCACTTGCTTGAGACTACCAGAGACTAATAGCAGCCGAACCCAAGGCTTCGGGGATGAGCCTTGGTTAGCGGGAACAGCTAGGTCTCTGGAAGAGCCAAACCATGAAAGACAATGTTCCCAGTTCAGCGCGATTTTTCTATCACCCGAGAAGAACAAGCGAGCCACCACTGCCCGCGCCTGGAGGGTAAGCGGGACTGGAGCAGGGAGATCCCCTGGCGGACAGCTGAGTTTCCCCTTTCTTTTTTTTTTCTACATTTTAACCAATGCCTGCGCCCAGATTCGGGCTGTATTTTTGCATGTCCGTAGTGGATGGGTGGATTTTTTCTTTTCCAAGGGGGAGCTAACCCCACTCAATCTTTTGGGGGGGGGACCCACATTTGGGACCCACATTTTTATTCTTCTCGGAAAGCTGTCTTTTCTATCCTCTCCTCCCTGTTCTGGGCTCTGGGGGCAGAGAGGGTAGAAAAGACACAAATGGGACAGAATTGTAGATTGCAACATGTCAGCTATGGGAGAGTTGATAATATTTTAAAAGAAACCCTTCACATCCATGCATTTCGTTGACTTTCAGTCGCGTCGGGCCCCTCTCCTGTAGATTTCCCCTTTAGCTTTTGTAAAGCTCCCCATCCCCTTTTCCCTGCGGACTTTCCTAAACCCTCTCCCCTGGGGATGGCAGCATACAAGCCGCCCCAAGCGCCCTGCCAGACACTGTTGCTCTCCTTTAGGGGTGGCATTGGCCCTGCCACCCCGGGTGAGATGCAGCGTGCCCAGCACCCCCTCCCAAGATGGTGCTGGCCACGCCACTTGGAACCCGTTTTCCCGCCTTGATCCTTCTCTTCCGCCCCGAGTTTTTCCGCCAGCCCCACCCCTCCCTCAAGGGCCCTGCACCATCCTGCAGTAAGGCCAGTCCCTATTGTTGGGAGGCGGGGTTGGATCAGTCCCCCAGTCCTTCTTCTGGCTCTTCCTCTGGGGGAAGGATTGCCGGGGGCACCTCTCGTCAGAGGACCTTTTATCTTAGGAGATCAAACCCGTTTTTGGGGGAGACCTCCTTTGCAGGAAGGTGAAGCCAGAAACCTGGATCGGGAATCCACCGTTTGTTTTCCCCCTAAAATGGTGGTGCCTGGGTCCACCCCTTACCGATCCCCCTTTTCCAATCATGACAATCATTAATCAAGTGATTGTCTGATTCCCTATCCCATCCCTTAAGTGTACCTTACCCAAAGTCCCCTTTTTATTCCAATGCAAGCTTTTCTTACTACTTTTGATAATTTTAAAATAATTGTTTTGATTGAGTTATATTTTATAAAAGGAAGGATCATCTTCTTTGATTATTGTTCATAATGCTGTACCCACTTCTCAACCAAACAATCAAATTAGAGGAGCCACATCGCTGCCTGCTGCTCCAACTCTGCAAGAACCTAAACACCACAAGCGTTGCAACAAGTCAAGCCTTCTGCTTTTTCCCTGCCCCCTCTTAAATTCGGGTATAAAATCTGTGTTCGCCCGACCTGTGAGGTCTTGGGGCTTCCGGAATAAAACCACCCTGTTCACCCCCCAAGTCCCGTGTCGCCTCCGTCTGTCCCCGCGCAAGGAACTGAGACCGCAGAGCCAAAAAGGGGGAACGGCTGAATTTCCTCTTCCTCTCCTGCTGCTGAATCCCGCTGCCACTCGATGGGGAAAAGTGGACAGAGCACACACCACAGCATGCCACAGATAAAGAGGATGAAGAAACCACCTTAGACCATCTGGTGGGTGAGGGTGATTGGAGCCAGGTTCAGAGTCAAGCAGCAGGGATCCTCAGATCAGTGTTAGACCTGACTAAGAACGCAGCAGAGCGAGCTTTCCTTAGGATGCCCTCTAAGGAACCTGTAATATCTTATGTCGCTCTCAAGCAATCTGTTACAGAGCCATACATGGATTTTGTTGATCAGGTGAGAGCTTCTGTCAAAAAGTGGGTGGAAGGGCAAGAGCTACAAGACCAGCTCACATTAGAAATTGTCACCACAAATCCAAATGAAGCCTGTCGGCGAGTCATCATGGCACTTCCAGCATCCCCTCCACCGACGCTTGATCAGCTCATCGAGGAGTGCACAAGAAAAGCCACACTAATGGCAGAGGACGTGATGAAAAGGCCTTGGGAAAAGGTTATTGCCCCAACATCAGCAACTCCAAGATCTCCAACATCGAAACCTCCCTCACCCAATTGCAGGTGTTATTACTGCAATCAGGAAGGCCACCTCATCAGCCAATGCCCCTTTCGGGAGACAGTGCCTCTTCAGGGGGGGAGGAGGCAGGGAGGAAGAGTTTCTCAACCAGCAAGAAAACTAATTGAGGAGCGCGGACCTGCCCCACATGATGATACAAATGGGGTGGGTCAGGGCGTAGTTGCCAAAGCTGCTGTATACCGCATAGTGCCAAGTGTTAGCAGCCAAGTTTACACCACTGATAAGACTGAACCTTACCAATTGTGACTTACTAAACCTGTTCATTTCTCTAACCAGGATTGGCATTTTTTCATAGCAACAGCAGAGCTGCTGCCCCGCATTTGGAACTGCGAAACTCGCAGACGAGATGATCTTCTAAACTGCAAGTACCTTGTCATTGGTGACACAAAGTAGACGCCACAAGAGATAGGGGTCCCTCCTACCATCCTTTCCTTAGATCCTAAGACCTTCTATCTCATGGCAAGTTGTGTCCACCCCCCCCCCTCCTGCCACAGGGACAGATCATTGCACAGGCCATTCCAGTGCCCCACCTTTTATGTGATGATCTAGACCTGTCAGTTTTTTACACCGAAATGCTGGGAGAGGAAAAGCCCATTGTATGGTGTGGCCTAAAGAGCGAGGGGCATTCCATTCAACTTCAGGGGATGGTAGACACGGGCAGATGTGACAGTCATTCCCTCACACAAATGGCCGCAACAGTGGGAAGTGTAGGCAACCCAGTTTTAGGTGTGGGAGGTCCACAACTGGCATAACAGTCTAAAAATGTAGTCCAAATTACAGGACCAAATAGACAATTGGCATCTCTACGCCCATTCGTTTTAAATTCAAAGTTCACTCTCTGGGGGAGAGATGCCATGTCCCAGTGGGGGGCAAAATTAGAACTACCAACCCCCCAGGGTTTTTAGGTGTGGCCACTGAAGAGCGCCCTACCCAAAAACACAAGTGGCTCACAGATACACCCATCTGGGTAGAGCAGTGGCCACTGAATAAAGAGAAATTAAGAGTGCTCACTCAGATTGTGGAAGATGAATTGGCAAAAGGACATATAGTAGAAACCAACAGCCCTTGGATTCACCAGTTTTCGTTATTAAGAAACCAGGGAAGGACAAGTGGCGACTCCTCCATGATCTCAGAAAAATTAACAATGTCATTGAAGACATGGGGGTCTCTCCAGCCAGGGATGCCTTCCCCATCTATGCTCCCCCAAGACTGGAAATTGGCAGTGATAGACATCAAAGATGGTTTCTTTCAAATTCCCCTGCACCCAGAGGATGCACCATGCTTCGCCTTCTCTGTGCCCTCCATCAACAGAGAGGCTCCTATGAAATGTTACCACTGGAAACTATTGCCTCAAGGCCTCAAATGCTCTCCTACCGTCTACCAGTGGTATGTTGCCAGAGTTCTGTCCCCAGTGCGTGCCGGGTGGGAAAACTGCATTTTATATCATTATATGGATGATGTTCTTGTCTGTGCCGACAGTAACAATGTACTTGCAGGAGTGTTGGAAGACACTATCGCAGCCTTTTTGGCAGTTGGATTTGAGTTACAGAAGGAAAAGGTACAACACCTGACACCTTGGAAATATCTGGGCCTTGAAATTAATAACAGAACAATCATGCCCCAGAAGCCAATGATAAATGACAACCCAAAAACATTGTGGGACCTCCACCAGCTGTATGGGTCTTTGAATTGGATCAGACCCTGGCTGGGGCTCACTACAGCAGATTTGTCCCCCATCTTCAATTTGTTGAAGGGAGGGGAAGAGTTGGACTCCCCGAGGACTCCGATCCAGGAGGCCAGGGCTGCTTTAGAGAAAGTCCAGTCCACCTTAGCAGACAGACAGGCCCACCGATGCCGTGAAGGCCTGCCCTTTCGATTCATCATCCTTGGTAAGTTGCCACATCTCCATGGGTTGATCTTTCAATGGGACACAGACCAACAGGATCCCCTCTTAATCACAGAGTGGGTGTTCCTTGGTCATCAATTGTCCAAAAGTATCACCAAGACACAAGAGTTGATGGCCTGGCTGATCATGCAGGCCAGGGCTCGCCTGCAAGTGTTGGCGGGGTGTGATTTCTTGTGCATTCATCTCCCTATAAGAATCTCTACAGGGAGACTCTAAGGAAACACTTGAGCACCTGCTTCGGACTAATGCAAACTTGCAGTTCTCCCTAGACAGCTACACTGGACAAATTCTCATTAACCATCCAGGCCACAAATTGTTTGAAACACATTTTGATTTGATTCCAAAAAGTATCCAGAGTAGTGAACCACTGAAGGCATTGACCATTTTCACCAATGCTTCAGGAGGGTCCCACAAATCTGTTATCACATGGAAGGACCCACAGACTCAGCAGTGGGAAGATGATGTAAAAGTTAAGGAAGGTTCCCCACAAGTTGCTGAGCTGGACGCTGTTGTCAGGGCCTTTGAGAGGTTTCCAGAATCAATTAATCTAGTTATAGATTCGCATACGTAGCAGGTATCATATCCAGGGCAGAGCATGCGGTGCTCAAAGATGTTTCCAACCCAATGATATTCAGCTTGCTCTCAAAATTGATCTATCTGGTTTCCTGTCGAGAGCAGCCCTTTTTTGTAATTCACGTGCGATCACACACCGACCTCCCTGGTTTTATCACAGAAGGTAACCGCAAGGCAGATGCTCTGGCTGCTCCTTTACAGCTGGCTGGCCAACCAAACATCATCCAGCAGGCCAAGCTAAGCCATCAGTTGTTCCATCAGAACACCCCAGGTCTAGTCCGCCAATTCCACCTGCAGTGTGACCAAGCCAAGGCAATTGTGGCTGCATGCCCCAAGTGTCAAGAGTCCACTTTACCAACCCTGAGTTCTAGAGTGAACCCCCGGGGACTCTGCAGTTGTGAAGTATGGCAAACTGACATCACACACATACAGGAGTTTGGAAGGTTCCAACATGTACATGTTTCAGTAGATACTTTCTCCGGAGCAGTCTTTGCCTCAGCCCACAGAGGACAAAAAGCCACAGATGCAAAAAAACACCTTATGCAAGCATTCGCAACCTTGGGAGTCTCCATCACAATCAAAACTGATAATGGCCCAGTTTATATTTCTAAAGTGTTTGGTGAGTTTTTACAGGAATGGGGGGTGAACCATAGGACGGGAATCCCACACTCCCCCACCGGCCAGGCTGTGATAGAAAGAACACATCAGACCTTGAAGAAGGTCCTCCTCCACCAGTGGGGAGACATCCGAGCTCTAGCTCCACAACTTAGACTCTGCAAAGCCCTCTTTACCATTAACTTCTTAAATTGTTCTTTTGATAGGCCTGAAGCGCCAATCCTGCATCATTTTAATCAACATCAACAGCTAAAATCCGAAGAGAGACCACCAGTGTTGATTAGGGATCCAGACTCTGGAGAAATCCAGGGCCCACACCGGCTTATCACTTGGGGACGGGGGTATGCGTGCATGTCCACATCCTCCGGACTCAGGTGGATCCCTAAGAAATGGGTCAAACCCTATACTCCTGGAAAGGGAGTGAGTCCACCACAGAAAACCCCCTCTGAGGCTTTAGAAGACCCCACAGACAATGCAATTGCATCAAACAGGAAATGCTGCAAGGAAGGAAGAGACCCCTAATTCCTGTTTTCCTTTATACTGGCAGAGCAAATGGTATTCTTTTCCATGATTGTTTTACCCTATCATACAGTTTTATTTTTCTTTCAGACTAGCAGTATGTCAATTTCCACGTTCCTGTTCATCGTTTGGCTCCAGAAAATGGTGCTCTACCCATCCACAGTGGACGCGTGGATCATCCCACAACCCCGGAAAAATGTGTGGGTCACCCTTTCCCAAGCCTTGAATCAAGACCATCTGTGTTTGGCTACTGCCTCTGCAGAAAATCCTATGTCCACATGCTTAATAGGGATTCCGAGTAAGGGGCAAGAGTTCCCAAATTCCTTAGTCCAGTTGCAAAAAGAGTTAAATGAGAACAATTTGCCTAATGTCTGGGCAGTGTTCTACAAGCACCAAGAAAACGTAGAACATGTCAAAGTACATGTAGAAAACCCCCTACTCCTGTGGCAGAAGTGGGTCCTAGACCTACCCACTGCCAATGGGGAACCCCAGGAATTGGAATTACTGGGCTCCACAAAAGCTGAATACTGCATCCAATTTGATTTCTCACCAGTTAAAGAAGTGAAACTATATGAGCAGGTCAGACAATACAAGGTAGAATTCAGAGCAAGCCAGTGGTACACAACTGTCTATATGTTGAAGCACCCCACCACCACAGATTTCTATCCCCAAAAACTGGACAAGGGAGTGTTTTTCATTTGTGGGGACAGAGCATATCCAGGAATCCCTTCTCGCCTTATTGGAGGTCCATGCACTCTAGGGTGCCTTTCCCTTGCTTCCCCCAACATGACTCAAATTCCAATCGGGCAAGCAAAAGGTGAAGCAAAAATTACTAAACGGAGTGCAAGTCAATTTGACGAACATTGTGACGCTGAAATTTACCATTGGGCAAAATAAAAAAGAGTTGCCATCTCTGTGTTCCTACCATGGGTAGCAGCAGCCAAAGCATTGAGTGAATTAGGCAATCTAGAATGCTGGGTGACAAAGCAGGCAGATTTAACATCAGCAGCCCTAAGTGACCTCCTTGAAGATGAGGAAATTACCAGGAAGGCTACCCTGCAAAATCGGGCAGCTATCGATTTTCTGCTGCTGGCACATGGGTATGGATGCAAAGAGTTTGAGGGATTGTGTTGCTTTGATTTGTCACCAAAAGGCCAAAGTATCCACTCGTCCATCCAAGAGATGAAAGGCCTCATTGGTAGCGTGAAGCAAGAGAATGAGGACTGGTTTAAGGGAATGTTTAGAGATTGGAACCTTTCTGGGTGGGTGATGTCTCTTCTAAAAGACATTATTTCATAGTTGCACTTTTTTTTTTAGTTTTGCTGTCATTCTGGGTTCTTAGGCGAATCATTTCCAGCATCATCACTGCCAAGTCTACAACCTCCACACCGGTTGTAGTCGCTGCTGCCACCATGGGAGAAGAATGGTGGGAAAATGACAAACAAAACAACACTGCAGTTTGAAAGCCATAGTCTCACCTTTCCCAAAGCTCTGTCCACCTTATGAAGTAAGAGAGACGGAGATGTTGTATGCAGCTGCGCAGAAGGCTTTGTGAGCATGAACTTAGAAAGTTTCTTTACTGTATTCTCCTGAGCTGTCACCACCCCCCTGAACAACTCCCATTGGGTTTGACCTGTGATGTGTTTAGGCTGGACACTGTCTCTATTGGTTTAACCTCTTGACCTACACGCCTATAAGAACTGTGTCCAGACCTCCGTGCGCCGCCATTTGTCCCTGTGGGGTTCGAGAAATACATCTATCTCTGGACTGCATACAGGTGGTCTCTCTGGTCTCTTTGCCCTGGGTCCTGGTGGTGTTCTCAGGGGGGTTCTGCCATGTCCCAGCGAGCCAACTGCTGCCTGGCAATCTCCGTGGAGACTCAGGGGCAGCGGTGTTTGTTGCTCTCCCACCAGCCCCTGCAGGCGACTGCTGGCCAGCGCCTGGGGCCACGGTGGGGGGCCGCGTGGGAAAAGAGCCCAGGAATTAACATCTCAGTTTGGTTTTCTCCGACCAATAGAAACTCCCAACAAAAATGGATTTTCCTCTTCAGTTCCAAACTAGGGAATGGCACATTCATTAAACGGTACACTTTTTCCTGTCACATGATGGGGAGTGAGGGAAGAGGGAGGTAAATCCCTGTTTGCTTGACTGTCTGTCCATTGCTGGGTGCCTTCTCTGCCTGCTCCCTGCCTCTTCTCAGGGCTCTGCTCCTGCCCTTCCCTGCAGCCATGGACAGGGAGAGCACTTGGGCACACCAGTGTTCCTGAGGGCACAGACTGACAGAGGAATAGAGAGACCATCCAGGCCTGGAAATCAGCAGGAGAGCAGAACTACCACAGCAGCAGGAGAGTTAATAGAGAGTGGGAGGGGAGGGAGGTGAGTTTGAAGTGTGGTGCTGAGAGCCCCAATTGTGCAGGACTTGGGTGAGCTGATGTGGCATAGAGATGTTTTCCTGGAATCCAGGGGTAGGGCCATGAGGGCACTAATTAGGGCCCAATTGCCCTGAGCAACCTCACTTGAGGTCCCTTCCTACACCTCTGCCTGTGGCCAAGGGGGCTCTGCTTAAACTCAGGTCTGAACCTTCACCCTCTTCCTGTGCTTTGCTGCAGTTGCACCAGGTTGTCCTGAATTGTTGTTTGGCCTTCCCAGGCTGACCTTGGACCTGACTTATTCCCTGGCCGTTGATGATCACAGGACTGTTGATGGGAAGAGTTGATGGAGCCTGTCACCATTCCCTCTCTGCTTACCCACTTCAGGTGCTGGGTTGAATTTACCTGGTCAATAAGGTTCCTGTCCTGCCTCTGCTGGGCCTGTCCCTTCCATCAGGGAACAGTCCCCAACACCCACCTCTTACAGTAACCTCTGCCTCACAGGTGCTCCCAGCTCTTTGGTCCAAGGCTGTAGGACGGCTGGGAGGGGAGTTTGGCTTTCCTCCCTGGGAGAGGGTAATGGAGGGGGCGGATGCCCTGCACTTTCCCTGGTAGACTTTCTATATTTCAGTATCTTTGACTTTTTGTCCAGGTGTGTGCTGAACTCCTGGCTATGGACAGATCACTCAGCTGCTGGGCTGGTTCTCCACTGGATCAGTCTTTCCACAGCCAAGACTTCCAGTACTTCCTGCAGGACTGTGGCCTTTAAAGGGACAGTGAATTGTACAAACTCAGGTGTCTGAAGGGACTGTGATGTGTCACACTGGATGGCTGCTTGAAGGGTGGCAAATGTCAACCAAAATGGATCTTTGTTCCCTCAGAGAGGTGCTCTGCAACCAGCTGCATCCTGGGTTGGTGTGGAGCTTGTGCTTGGATCTCAAACAATGCTGGGATGTCTAACTGTAGGACGCTCCTGTCAACACAGTATGCTGGGGGTCAGAAGGCTGTCTGGGATGTGACAATTGTGACAATGGGTACAACTGACTCTGGTGTCCATGGCCACTTCTTTGGGACTCCACATTGAGCACGAAGCTTGAGAAGAGCACGGAGGGACTTCGTGTTTAGTCTGTCACAGCAAACACTCAGAGTTCTCAGTGTTCATGCACTTGTGGGTCATTTCTGTTTTGTCCTCATTTGACGGAGAAGTGAGGGGGTTTTGTGCCCTCAGTACAACTTCTAAAAGACAATTTAATGGCTGCATTCAGACATAAAAGGGGAGAGGGCCAGGGCTGGCTGAGTTAACAGTGTTTGAGCATGATATTCTATGGAAGAGTAACAGAATCTGTCTGTGTCATAAATAACACTGAATGGCCTATTTTGGCAAAGAATTTTCATTCCTGACAAATGCCATTTTGCAACAACCAATAACCACCTGCTGATTTGGGATGAAATTAGAATTTAAATGCTCAGGTCAGCTCAGATGCAGTGTTTGGTGGGCTTTCAGTAGAGACTCTCACATGTCTGATAGGAAATAATCTTTATGAGGCTGTCAGAGGCAAGGGAATACTCAGGGAAGGAATACTCAAGGGAATACTTAAAGATCCTTGCACTGTTTTATTGGGAATGCCCATGTCAGAGGATTGCTAAGTAAAGCACATTACATAAGGCTGCCCTTTGAGGTGTTAAGGTCTCATAACTGAGACATATTTTCAAGTCTATCAGAATGATTTCAGCATCTCCTGAGTTGTCACTACTTCTCTGTTTTTTGAAGCAGATGTTTTTTCTCTTCTACCGCATTAAATTGGACTTTGTGTGTTTTGCTGACTGTAAAGATGCATAAAGGTGTGTAAATGTGATCCTTTGGGATGTGTCACTTGCACTTTCTGGCTTAAATCTGTTACAGAACAAGCTCAGCAATTTGTGCCCCAGCTCTCTCCTCCACAGGAAAGATGTTTAGCTATGGAGGGGCAAGGTAGGAAACCCTGAGCAGACTTCAGCTGGCTTCTGTGGCATTAAGGGACTGAGACTCTGAACTCAAAAATCTGGTTAATCTAAAGTAAAGATCAGGGAGTTATATTCCCAGTTGGAAAGTACATTAAAGTACAGGCAAACCTGCTGTCTTCCTGCCTTGGCTATTCCTTCGTACAATGTGTGTATTTGAAGGCATGCTGCACCTGAGCTGCAGTTTCATTCAGAGCACAATAGGCCCATTGCCTGGTGTGTGGGGGTTGCTTTCACTGGATAGAAGCAAAACCTTTGGAAATGATGTTTGCTTTAGGTTCTTGCCTCTCATGTGGGCTAAGGCTGGTGTGGTTCCAGGCAGGTCTCATGGGACAGGGGGTTTGCCCACCTTCCAGGCTGGAAGAGCTCCAGGTACAGCCTCTCCCACAGGCTTCCTTGAAGAGGACAAGCCAGAGAAAACTGAACTTTATCCTAATCTGCTTTTTAGAAGCACTGATGTGCTCATATCTATCTGGAAGTATTGGCCTCTGAAATGACTGTGATTGGCATTCCCCCAATATGTGCCTGTCCCTGAGATAGGCAATGGGGGCAAGGAAGCACCTGGAATATCTGCAACCTGCAGCCCTTTGGGTGACCCTTGGATGCGCACTGCCCTATGCAAGCTGAGGAAACTGTGCCTATAACCTCTTCATTCCCTGCCTGGGGTCATTTACTTTGAACCTCTGTCTCGTCTTTTTCAAGACTTATCTCCACCAGTCCAGGCGACTCTGTATGAATTCTCACAGCAGAGAATTACTACTACAAGTTTGCTGAGGTGTCTGATCTCCATTTTCACCCTGACCTGTTTGTTCCTAATTCCCTGTAAAAGCTGCTGTTTTGTTGGGTTTTTTTTCCAAAGTTGTACAAAGGACTGCAGGTAACAGCAGCTGCTCTTGGCTGTGTAACAGGAGTGCAGACTCAGACTGCTCAGTGTACACTACAAATTCACATTAACATTGTAAGATAAATTCACATTAACACTGTGAATTGCTGCTCTGAAGGGCTCTGTCCATCCCTTACAAATCTGACTTTTCAAGGAATTATTTTTAAAAAGGAGTCTATGTGAAGAAGCTTCATCTTTAACCATGCTTGGCCACTCACTTTTATCTGAAATCCAATTTATCTGTTCTGTTAGGGACTCTGATTATTCCTAGATTGGGATTCAAACCAGCTGAACTCTAGTTCCCTTTAAAACATCGAGAGCCCTTCGGTTGCGTCAAAGTTTGTAACGAGTTGGTGTGAAGAGGAAACACAATCCACAGACAAAGCAACATCCAACAGACTTGTGAAATGCTGAAGAATTATGTTCATCTCAAATTTGCTCAGCACCATTACTGGAATGGACTGAAATAATAACGAATAGGAGGCAAGTGCCCGGGTGCCCATAAAAATCCGAATCCTCTGGATGTCTCGCAAGCTAACAGCCCTGTGACAGGGGGCCCCGCCCGCGGCGGGACAGCGGCGGGAGGGAGGCGGCGCGGACCGAGAGTTGAGGGGGCTCCGGCCCGGCCCGGCCCGGAGGGACCCGCGCTGACCCCGGCCCAGCCCTGGCTGCGGCTGCGGCTGCCGCAGCACTCGGCTAGAGGGGACACCCGGGCTGAGAGCCGCAGGGGAGCGCCGGGTGCCGGCTCCGCACCTGGAGCCGTGTTTGCTGCCAGCTCTGCTGCGTTTGAGCTCCGTGGGATCACCTTCACGAGGCAGGGGAGGTAGGGACAGACCCCGCGGGGGGACAGACGGACAGACCCCGCCCGGGGAC